>JACEFZ010001379.1:315000-420000 GCA_014155875.1 Cepaea nemoralis
CTTCTTCTTCTTCTTCTTCTTCTTCTTCGTCGTCTTCTTCTTCTTCTTCTTCTTCTTCTTCTTCTTCTTCTTCTTCTTCTTCTTCTTCTTCTTCTTCTTCTTCTTCTTCTTCTTCTTCTTCTTCTTCTTCTTCTTCTTCTTCTTCTTCTTCTTCTTCTTCTTCTTCTTCTTCTTCTTCTTCTTCGTACACTTTGAGACTTCACTATGAACACATGAAAAGAAAGCAGCAGTAAACGTGAGCTTGTTGATATCTTCATAAAGATAGAATAGATGTGGCATGCATTCAAGAGACACACCGCAACGCCAATCACAAATTCTCAGTCAGAGGATATCAGGCCACACGTTTCGACCGCGAAGGACACAAAGGAGGAGTTCTAATACTTACACGAAATACAATACCTTGCAGCGAAGCATCTGTGATCTCTGACAACCAAACGGAAATTATAGGTGTTGATATAATGATAAAGGACGTGAAAATAAGAATCTACAATCTGTATAGCCCAGCAGATAAGGACCTTACACTCTCAAACATGAAAATAACTGACACAAACTACATTATTGTCGGAGACTTTAATAGCCGCTCAGAAAGATGGGGATACCCAGATACTGACAAAAGAGGAGATGAATTAGAGGACTGGGAAATAGACTCAAATCTCCATCTACTCAACAAAGCGGATGACACACCGAGCTTCTACTCCAGAAGATGGCTTACCACTTCTACTCCAGACTTAGCTTTCTGCACAGGAGACATCCTCCACAAAATCGATCGCCATGTGCTGGACCAATTAGCAGGTAGTGACCACAGACCAATCAAGCTTGTAATGAATATGGAGTATGTTCCACAGGAGCAAAAGCCCTTGCCCCGCTGGAATTAGAAACGAGCAGATTGGAACATATTTGCCATACTAACAGACAAATATTGTGAAAACATAAATACACGATATGGCAACATAGAGCAAATGGTGGAAAGTCTAAACAGAGCGATAATATAGGCAGCCACTGAGTCCATTCCAAGAGGAGCGAGGAAAAATTACAAACCATACTGGACTGAAGAACTACAAAGTTTGGAGGACAAAGTTGAAGATGCCAGGAAGACAGCAGAGAGAGAACAAACAATTGAAGCGAACATCTCTCTCAAAGCCATCTCAGCAAAATATAAAAGAACAGTAAATCAAACAACAAGAGATTGTTGGAGGGAAAAAACAGAAAACCTGAATTTTGACAGGGATGGAAACAAACTATGGAAACTAGTGAAAGCCATGAACAATGAAGGACCTAGAAACAAACAAATAACAATTAAACAAGGAAATGCCTTGCTTACAGGAAAAAAGGCTGCAAATGCACTAATGGAACACTATGCAAATGCAAACCACATTGATATTACAACCGAACAGAAGAAAGCAATCAAAGACTAAACAGATACATCATAGAAATACAGAGACAACAGCAGAATATATGATGGCAAATCTAACAATGGAAGAAATGGAACAGGCAATGAATACCCTAAAAAAGAAGAAATCACCAGGAAAGGATGGAATCACAAATGAAATGCTAATAGGACTAGGCACCAAGGCAAAGAAGAAACTACTAGCAGTCCTAAATAACAGCTGGAAGAGAGGAATAGTCCCACAGGCATGGAAGGAAGCTATACTAATACCAGTCCCAAAGAAAGGAAAAGACCTGGAAGAACCAAATGGCTATCGACCTATCAGTCTACTTAGCTGTGTAGGAAAATTAATGGAACGCATTATCAATGGCAGGCTAACATGGCATCTGGAAGAAAACAAACTCTTAACACCACACCAAGCAGGATTCAGAAAGTACAGATCCACTGAAGACCAAATAACCTATATAGCTCAGGAAATAGAGGATGCCTTCCAAGAGAAAAAGCACACACTAGCAGTCTGGATAGATTTAGAAAAAGCATTTGATAAAGTATGGAAGGAAGGACTGAAAGTAAAACTGCAAAAATGCATGTTTGTGGAAAAATGTATAAATGGATCAGCCACTACCTTGAGAACAGAACTGCCAGGACAAAAGTACAAGGACAAACAAGCAAAATGATGCTGTTGGAGCAAGGTGTCCCCCAAGGAGGAGTTCTTTCACCAATATTATTCCTAGCATATATAAATGACATCACAGAAAATGTTCCAGCCAGAGTACACACATCCTCCTTTGCAGATGACCTAGCCATATGGACATCTGAAGAATATATTAGTACAGCTAACAACAGAATACAGCAAGCCTTATTAGCGCTAGAGGACTGGTCAAAATAATGACTAGTGAAGATAAGTGAGGAGAAAACAACATGCACAGTGTTCTCCCTCTCAAATAAAACTCAGCAACCTAAGCTGGTATTGAATGGAAAAATATTGCACCATGAAGAAAATCCAAACTATCTAGGAGTCACCTTTGATCGTCGCCTGACATGGAAGACACAGGTTGAGAAAAATCGAACAAGAGCAAGGCAGAGAATGGCAATCATGAAAAAGCTTGCTGGTACAACGTGGGGAGCAGATGAGAAAGTTCTCAAGAAGTTATATACTGGACGGGTGAGGCCAGTACTGGAATATGGCATTGCAGCTTGGGCAACAGCAGCTAAGTCAAACTTTAACAAAATAAGTAGAGTCCAAAACCAAGGAATGCGAATCATAACTGGAAGCCTGAAGACAACGCCTATTAATGAACTAGAAAAGATCACTTGTTTACAACCAATGCAGGACAGAAGAGATAGCAGAGCCCAGCAACAAGCAGAAAAATTTAGAAGATTGACAGACCACCCTATGTATAACAGGTTTAATGGTTTTGGAAAAGGAAGACTGAAGCGTAGCAACTTTGTAGAAACTGCAAAACGAAAGATTAGGGCAGATCCCATACTTAACATATCAACAGTCAAGCCCATTTACAATGCACACAACTTCCCAGCTTGGAGACAGCAGCAACTGCCTGAGATGATAGAAAACATTCCTGGTATTGAGAAAAAGAACACTCAGAATGAAACCGAAAGAAGAAAAATAACCCTCAACTACATAAAAGAACATTACCCAAGCAGCAATTGGACCCATGCATATACAGATGGATCAGCCAAAGATTCAATTAAAAATGGAGGAGGAGGAATTCTCCTTAATTTAAAAAATGGAGTGATAAAAACACAGTCAGTGGCAACTGGAAAATTTTCAAGTAACTTCAAAGCGGAGGTAGAGGCTTTGAAAACTGCAGCAGAAATGCTCTTGATGGAGGAAAATAAAGAGAAGCAAATAGCTATCTTCACAGATGCAAAGTCAGCTGTCTCAATACTGAAGAGCAAAAACAGCACAGAACTAGCTGACCTAAGAGCAGCACTCCATGGTCTATGCCAGAAATCCAAAAAAGTTGTAATACAGTGGATCCCATCACATTGCAGTATACCTGGAAATGAAGAGGCTGACAGACTAGCAAAAGAGGGTGGACGATTACCACAGCCTGACATAGACATAACCTATAATGAGGCAAAAAGGTTTATAAAAAGCACTTATAGAACCAAATGGGAATCAGAGCATCCAGGCCACCAGAAGGATGATGCATATTACAAACTCGACCGAAGAGAACAAGTAGCAATCTTCAGACTCCGCACAGGACATAACAGGCTGAAACACCACTTGTTCAATAAACTAAAGATAGGAGATACCGATGAATGTAATTGTGGAACTGGATAAAATGACAGCTAAACATTTGCTGCAGGAGTGCCCAATATATGCAGAACAGAGAAAGATATTTTGGCCCACGCCTGCTTCATTTGAGGACAAGCTCTATGGAGATATCAACAAGCTCAAGTTGACTACAGCTTACTTTAACTACATTCAGGTTGACATCTAAAGGTGCATGAAGATGTATTTAGACTGCCACACTTCATACCACAGGTATGTCAGGTTACAAAAGCGTCCCAGAGGCATGAAATGGAATATTGCTTGGATAGCACATCCATTACGTGGAAAGTCCGAATCGAAAGCTCACTGTGTGGGCTTCATCAAAGGTGGAAAAAGTGTCCTAGTGGCACGAAATGGAATATTGCTTGGATAGCAAATCCATTATGTGGAAAGTCTTAATCGAAAGCTCACTGTGTGGATGTCATCTGCAGACTGCATTCTTCTGGTGTCCGGAGGAACAGCCTATGGTGAACGGAAGGCCCAATATACGGAAGTGAGGCTAAGCAGCCATGTGCAGGACGTGACGATTCCTTGGGTGAGCCCAGTACCAGAGCGCTATGTGATGGCTCTGCAAGTATGGAAGCCTCCTTGGATGGCAGGGAATGCCCATGGTCTGCCCCTGCCTTCCCTTGAGGGTTGACCAGGATGTCTTTGGCTGTTCTATACGGGCCAGCTAGGATGGGGGATAACACCACAACAGTGAGATTAAAACGTCCTAAGAAACCCCCGGGAAGGTTAACCCGGTCAACAAATGCCCGCAGAAGTCGGATGTGTCGGCCTAACGGCGCAAGAACGCAGCTCTGCTGTAAACAGGCACAACGCAGTCACATCCGAAAAAAAAATCCGGATGAACGCAGAAGAAGAAGAAGATATCTTCATAGAATTTGTTTTCAAATGTAGCGTGTGTTGGCCAAAATCATTAAGTGTATTACTTTGCACTGTTTTGTCCAGCCTTTGGCTCCATACATCCGACTAGGACAAGTAAAAAAAAATTTTCGGGTTTGATTTCCTTAGTCCCTGACTATCCCCAGTCTGGCTAAAGGTAAGCAAATGTTTATATAGTTTATCCGGGTGTACATTCCCTAGCCACTGACTGTCCTCATTGCACCTACAAGACAGCAGGTTAAAAAAAATGTATTCTCTCTTTATATGTCCGTAGTAGTACGACAGTGTTGCATTTAGGAAAATGTGGCTCATGTATTATTGAATAATAAAACCACCCTTTTGAAACTAACGTAATGAATTTCACTTGAAAATACAGAAATCATGAAGTAAGACACAGCAGATCTTGTATCGTGATGCCCCTCTTAATAGCTGAATTTAGTGTGTGTGTGTGTGTGGGTGGGTGGTTTTTTTTTTTTTTTGTTGGTATGTACATATATGTATGTAAGTATCTATGTTCGATTCGATGTGGCCTAGATTCCAAGAGGCAGCTATTCGGAATCAACAATTATATAATTATAGTGAACAGCAAATGGACATTGTTGAGTATGTTAACACCTAGCGCGGGCCAGTCATCTGTGGCATGAGTGTAGCAAGGGCCGGATCACTGCCAAGGGAAATAAGCAAGTGCTTAGAATCCCACGTCAGTAATAATAATAATAATAATTGTTTTCCCACGTTTCCATCTTGTTTCAGGACATTGCGGTCAACATCAGCATCTTTCAGCTGTATGTTGATTCCTAGGCTAGATTATGCTCATCAGCACGCCACGACTTTCTGAACGACCGGCTCCATACTCTCATAAGTCACTGGCACGACTCTAACCGCTTCCAATTCTCGTGCGCTCACGTCAACCACGAGAGTATTCGGGGTTACGGAGAAAGCTGCTAACCGCTCGGCCAGGGAGACAACAACAACAACAACAACAACAACAACAACAACAACAACAACAACAACAACAACAACAGCAGCAGCAGCAGCAATAATAATAATAATAATAATAATAATAATAATAATAATAATAATAATGTTTGTTTGGGACTACAGAGTTCGTTCTCTTAGCAACGCTTTCGGCAGGCCACTATGTCAGCCATATGAGATGGAACCTGGTGCAATTAAGTCGATTCTCTTTCCTTTAACCCTTAAAAAATATTTTCTAATCTTTTGATACGCAATGTTATCGAAGGATGAACAAGGATAGCTGATGAGAAATTAGATGAAATAACTAAATTCTCGATAACATTAGGAAAAAGATAACTAGTGAAAAGAATAGACTGCCTTGGCTTAGTCTCAATTTGAGACAAGGAGGTAATGTTAAAAATACCGAAGGACAAAAACAAGACGTCTATGAAACAACGACATCACACTAGGATAGCTCATAAATAAATTCACGTGTATCGCTTGGCGCAATTAGACTCGGAAAAAAGATATAGAGATTAGAAGACACGAGACAGCATAACAACTGAAAGCTATAGTTATCAAACGGGGATTCTTCTTCTTCTTCTGAGAGTTTTTTTTTTTTCTTTTCCGGACGTGATTGAGTTGTGCCTGTTTACAGCAGAGCTCCGTTCTGGCGCCTTTAGGCCGACACATCTGACTTCTGCGGGTGTTTGTTGACCGAGTTAACCTTCCCGTGTGTTTCGGACAATCGACTCTCACTCGGACGTAGTTGCGTTGTGCATGTTTACAGCAGAGCTGCGTTCTTGGGCCGTTAGGCCGACACATCCGACTTCTGAGGGTGTTTGTTGACCCGGTAAACCTTCCCGGGTGTCAAACGGGGATTCGATTCTGACACCTCCTAATTACCCCGGCGACCCGTTGCATGAGCAAGTGTACTTCTGCGCATGACCAACTAGACACCCTTAACTAGACGCACGACTACCAGTTTCTGCAGCGAATTTGGAAGTGACAGGTTCAAATCTCGGCTTATCTTCTTCTTCTTCGTTCATCCGGAGTTTTTTGTGTGGATGTGATTGCGTTGTGCCTGTTTACAGCAGAGCTGCGTTCTTGCGCCGTTAGGCCGACACATCCGACTTCTGCGGGCATTTGTTGACCGGGTTAACCTTCCCGGGGAAATCTCGGCTTATAATTTTTATGTTGCCTAGTGTGTTCTCTAATCTCTAAATCTTTCTTCTATGTGTATGGGCGCCAAGCAATATCTGTGAATTTATTCACGAGCACCTGTATGCGTTCTTTTGTGGTATTTAGTTTGCCAGTGTCAGGGAAAGATGCATCACAGTCAGTATACAGAGCCGATATTACTAATGACCCTAGAGAGATGACAAGAGCAGAGGTGTTTGACGCCATAAAATCCACATGGTTGTCCAGTATGAGAGGCTCGGGAGTAAGAATTGGCTCGGCTACATACGAAAGGCACATATGGAGAGCGAGGGTCCTCGTCAACCAACACAGAACTGACACTATTAGCTGACGGACGTTGCTGCCTTTGGTGTGGAGTGGGATGGTGTGTATGATCTGGGCACTTATGGACTTGTCCGAAGGGCAAGGATGACACCCCAAAATATAATAATAATAATCATCATCGAGTGCCCTGCCAGCTGGCTTAGGCGTTCATGTCTCTCCACAGATCTCTGTCTTTGATGTTCTGGATGAACTCTGCTGCTGATATTCCTCCATGTCACCGTCTCAATCCATCCAGCATCATTTCTCTTGATCTGCCTCTGCCTCTCTTCCCCTCGATCTTTCCAGTTGTCACGATATTCTCCAATGTCTCTCATTTCATCACATGACCTGTTTGTCTCCTTCTTATTGGTGTATATAATGTTCTAGTTTCATTATCCTCCTTCAGGCAATTGTTGTTATTTATCTGGCTGTCCAAGGAATTCACAACAGTTATCTTAGGAACCACATCTCTGTTGCTTACAAGTTCTTCCTAATTTGTTCATTTACATTCCAAGATTCACTGCCATACAATAAAACAAATTATATATAGCACTTCATTGGAGCTACATCGGCCATGTACTCAGAATGGACAAGACAAGACTCCCCAACTAAGCCATCTTATAGTCACCGGTAGTGAAAAGAAAACGGGGAAGACCAAGAGAGATCCCTGCGTAGAACCATCATTAGAGAAGGCTCATTCAACGGCCAAGTGAACATCCAGGATTTACAACAGGTAGCAGTGAACCGCCAGACATGGAGAGCCATGACTTCTGCCCTATGCGCCGCCTTAGGCTCAAGAGGAAAGACTCACTGACTAACTAACTCCAGCACTCTCGTTCTTACATTCAACAATAGCACTGATCACATAAGATACTTTTCATTTTCTGAAATGTAGCTTTTGCTTTCCCTAGTCTGCTCTTAGTCTCTGTTGTGCACCTTCCGTTTGATGTTATAAATGCTTTTTTTTCCACATATCCGTTACAGGACATAGCATCAACACCAGCATGTTTCAGCTGCTGTTGATGTCTTGGCAAGATTACTCTCAGTAGTTTGCCATTGCTTTCTGAGCGACCGGCTCACATACCCCTGTAAGTAACCAGCGCAACGCGATCCGCTACCGAATCTCGCGCAGCTGCGTTCCCCACGTGGATATTCGGGATTACGGAGAAAGTCGTTAACACCTTCGCCAGGGAGACCAGCTTAAATGCCTCTAGATATTTAAAAATATCCACTTGGTTAAGAATTTTCCCTTCTATTTCCATTTCACAGTTTGGTGTCACATTTTGCTTAGATATCACCAATTTTACAGTTTTCTTGATATTCAAGGAGAGTTCTTTCTTTGCACTCTACGTTACTGCAATGTCCACAATTGTCGTAGATCTTTTGCATTATCCGCCACCAATACTGTGTCATCTGCATAGCGCATCACATCTATCTATCTTTCTATCTATCTATCTATCTATCTATCTATCTATCTATCTATCTATCTATCTATCTATCTATCTATCTATCTATCTATCTATCTATCTATCTATCTATCTATCTATCTATCTATCTATCTATCTATCTATCTATCTATCTATCTATCTATCTATCTATCTATCTATCTATCTATCTATCTATCTATCTATCTATCTATCTATCTATCTATCTATCTATCTATCTATCTATCTATCTATCTATCTATCTGCCTGCCTGCCTGCCTGCCTGCCTACACGTCCGTCCGTCCGTCTCTCCCTCCGTCTCTCCCTCCGTCTATCCCTCCTTCTCTGTCTGTCTGTCTGTCTGTCTCTCTGTCTGTCTGTCTGTCTGTCTGTCTGTCTGTCTGTCTGTCTGTCTGTCTGTCTAATAATTTAATGGTTGCAGTTAGAAAATTTCGCTTAATGCTAGGATTATTTTTATTTAAATATTGTCGTATAATTTTCATGTAAAAAATAATGTTGTCGTATAATTTTCATGTAAAAAATGATGTTGAGGTATCGAGAACAACCTTAGATAAACGAAGACCAACTTACAAAAAGAATTAGAAAGAGCACTTGAAAGATCTTTACATCTTCACCCAACAATTAACTTGGGTAAATGGAGCGGCGGCAGCAGCAGCAGCAGAAGAAGAAAGAGAAGGAGGAGGAGGGGGGAGGAGGGGGGGAGGATGAGGGGGAGGAGGAAGGAGAAGGAGGGGGAGGAGGAGGAGTAGGTGGAGGGGGAGGAGGGGGACGAAGAGGGGGAGGAGGAGGAGGGGAAGGAGGAGGAGGGGAGGAGGAGGAGGGGGAGGAGGGGAGAGGAGGAGTGGGAGGAGGAGGAAGAGGAGGAGGAGGAGAAGGGGGAGGAGGAGGGGAGGAGTAGGAGGAGGAAGAGGGGGAGGAGGAGGAGTGGGAGGAGGAGGAAGAAGAAGAGGAGGAGGAGTATTGTAACGCATATGCCTGTAGATAACTATAGCGAAAAGGTCCACCTATATGAGAAATATGCAACAATTTTACATATATCAATCAATCAATCATGTGCCATGCCGAAAAGCGTGGGCGGTCATGATTCGCCATTTCACTCGATCACCAGAGAGACATATATAGCAATGCTATTAAAAGTTATGTCCCCTTGTTATATATATAAATCACAATGTAAATTAAAATATTAAATAATATTAAGTAAATAACTGTTTGTACACTAACAAACTATGATAGTAGGCAGCACCAGAATGAGAAGAAGACGTGTAGAAAATTTAATCTCAATGCATTAACAACATACATACCTACAGACATACATCGCCTTTTATATATAAGATTACAACCTATGATTAATATTCCCGGCTTGTCTTTGATCCCTCTTATTATTACTTCGCTGTAGAGGGAAAATAGATCCGGTGACAAGACACACCGCGTCGTACTCCTAGCTTTATCTGTTCATAATTGCCCTCTTTATTTCCCATTTCAATTGCTGCTTCTTGGTTCTAGTAAATATGTTTAATTATTCTGAAATCTTTCTCATCAATATTGATATCTTCAAACAGATAATAGATAACATATTATTTACGAGCTGTCTTAGTAGCCTCAAAGGGTTCACCAAATGATTTCTCTGTCTATTTGATCGCACTAGGTTGAAAGACACTGGGTTCAGACCTACCATTAGCTGAAGACAACTGCTGGGAACCAGAAATAGTGAAGTGGCGCAAGCACACGACTTCCACGCCAGTCCTCAGGCTGTCTAATCTGACCTTAATGGGGTTTTTAATCTCGCAAAAGGCTACTTTGACCGCAACGAATGTTGCTATATGCTACAGACATCTGTGATCATATCTGACGAGCCGCTGTAGACTTTGCGGGTGGCTTCTTAAACCTCCAACCCCCTACTGTAACACATTGAGCAATGCGACAAGACACGAAAGATAATTCCACGTTGCCAATGAGTGTGGCATTTAAGTTGTTACTCACGCTGTTCCTTGCGACACTTACAGCCTGATTAACACATGGGGTTATGCCATCTTGAGATCCGGATTATGTTACTTTGTTAATGTCGTTATCCAGGATCCCTACATTAATCCATCTTACAACAATGATCTGACCTATTCTACAACTTCTGCTTACAAAATGCTGTTTCTTAAGAGCGTTGACAAAGATTTGCATAATTAAAGTAGATCCGTTTTGTTGTAGTTCTATTCATGTCTGAGTAACGCCTTTTTCTGTTAATCCATCCAACACTTCTTGCACTGTTGGGCGCTAAGAACGAACAATTATCAACACTTTCTTATAAAACAACAGTCAATTCTTAAGTTGTGATTATAGAAGACACCCAACTGGTATCTCTCACGTCATCGAGCATTTTCTTTTCTTTTGTCTTTTTGTTCTTCGTCTATCGGGTTTTCTTCGGTAGACTGCGTCTGTATATTTCTATATATGCTTTATATGTGGGCTTTGCGGGATTTCTTCTTTCTTGTCCAGTATCCTTTCACCTTAGCAGAAACCCTGGTCGTTGATGGCTCTTGACGAGTAGACCTTAAAGAATGGTTGCCTGGTGTGCTGAAGAACTCCCTCTTGACGGGGTGCCTAGGTTCGGGGACCTGGCGCCTACCGAGCTGTGGAAATGCTTAAAATTTGCCTGACTACAGGCGCTAATCCTGGCCTTCCTGCTCTCAACTCAAGCTCGGGGTTTAGACGCAGCTGTTGGTGTGTAGCACGGTGTGTTACTTTGACCAGTCAGTGTGTATATCTGTATGTGTCTGCCTGTGTCACAGTTGGTCTGCGTTCTCTCTGCTTTCCTCTATGTCCCCGTCTGCTCTTCTGTTTGTTCCATTATGCGTTTGTCATTTGTGTCTTTCTGTTGGCTGCAAGTCTGTCATCTCTTTATCCATCTTCTTACTTCTATTTCTAGTGATATACACTAGGTTACGATTAACTAGGCGATCACAGGGATAATGGAAATATAAACGTCAAAAGGGGAGGCTTTGCTAAAGCTAACTCGGTCTTTTACTGTGTATTCATACATGCATTTACCCAGCCTGCTATTCATTCATCCAGAACTCCACCCATGCTGTCAGTCAGGAGGATCAACAAGCAGTAGTCACACACACACACACACACACACACACACACACACACACACACACACACATACACACACACACACACTCACCTACCTACTCACTCATCAACCCACCAATCTCTTCACCCGGAATGTTAAATTGTCAAGAACCCTATCTCGCTGTTGTCCTCTGCCCCCTCCCCCCCCACCCCCATTACAATGTCCAGTTGTTACAATATACATAATAAATAATGTCTCTTTTCTCAATGTAGCCACAACTGCTGATTGTTTTTCTGTGTGATGAGTTCTCTCTCTCTCCCTCCCTCCCTTCTCTCTCTCTCTCTCTCTCTCTGTCTCTCTCTCTCCCTCTCCCTCACACAGACACACACAACATGTATACTCGTATATATATATATATATATATATTGTTCGCATATCCTTTAGAGGACATCGCTGTCAACATCAGCATCTTTCAGCTGATTGTTGATTTCTTGGCAAGATTACGCGCAGTAGTTTGCTATTGCTTTCTGAGCCACCGGCTCATATACTCCGTAAGTTACCGACGCGGTGAGATCCGCTACCGATTCTCACGCACGTCACGTTACTCACGAGAGTATACATGGATTATGGAGAAAGACGTTAAAACCCTAGGTCAGGGAGACCGGCACACACACACACACACACACACACACACACACACACACACACACACACACACACGCACACAGGTTAGTCAGAAAGAGGATGACCATGATCTACCGCACTGGGGTACATGATACGTCATGTTACTTACAATTCTCAAGAAATCGTCAAGTCGGGTTTCTGCACGTACACAGAAAAGTAAAATCGCTGTACGCTTTAAGATTTGGGAAGATCACAAAGACAAATGACAGTTTTAATGAAGAAATATGCTACAGAACGTGACAATTTGGTGAACATTGGCTGACAATTGCACTGCCTGACGAGGTAAAACCTCTGCTTGTAAGTTTTTGGGTCAGGAAGGAATAGAGGAAGCGGTGCTACACGAGAATTGAGAAAGCCGTGATATACATGAATCGAGGGGAAGTGGTGCCGTACATGAACTATGGAAGTAGTTTTTTTTTTCTTTATTCGCATATCCTTTTACAGGACATCGCTGTCAACAGCAGCATCTTTCAGCTGTCTGTTGATTTCTTGGCAAGATTACGCTCAGTAGTTTGCCATTGCTTTCTGAGCGGCCGGCTCAGTTATCCCGCAAGTCACCAACGGGGGACGAACCGCTCCCAGTTCTCGCCCGCTACGAGACTCTGCGTGATAAACGGGATTACGGAGAAAGTGGTGTAAGCCCTAGGTGGAAGTAGTACCATGCAAGAATCGAGGAAGCGTTGCCATATAAGCGTCGTGGAAACGGTGCTATACAAGCGGTGCCATGCGCTAGCACATGTCTCCTACCCAACTGAGAAACAGTGCTATGAAAGAAAACCTTGCTGTACAAGCACGTTCCTAAACAATGCTAGGAAGGACTGTCACATGTCTGGAACAAATCTGTCACATATCTGGAACACATCTGTCACGTATCTGGAATAAATCTGTCACAAAATGCCCCTAGATATTTGGGTGGCTATTACAATTGTCTCGCAAGTCAATGAATAACAAATGCATGCTGCCACAAATTTTAAACAATTTTATGTATACCAAGAAGCAGAAATTAAAATGTGAAATAAAGAGAGCAATTAAGAACAAATAAAGCTGAGAGTACGGCATGAATGTGTTTTGTCACCGGATGACTTCTCCCTCTGTAACGAAGAAATAATGAGGGAGATCAAAGAGAAGCCAGGAATACTAATCTGAGGTTATAATATAAACAATTCAAACTATGCAGATGACACAATATTGGTAGCGAAAAATGTAGTTAGATCTACAATAATTGTTGGACAATGTAATAACAGAGATTGCAAAGACAAGACTCTTCTTGATATTCAATCAAACTGTTGAGTTGAGTTGAGTTGAGTCAAGAACCGACATCAATGCACTCAGGACATTCCCATATGTGCTCAGTTCCCTCGTTCAACAGCCAGCGAAGAGTCATACTACTAATCGTTCTCACTGCTATCTGATTAAATGTTCTCCTGGTCTTCCCTCTCAGTTTTGAGATTCTTCCAGAACCCCTGCCGATCCCCCGCAATCTCATTCTTTCCACATATGGGTTCTCAATCTGTTCCTCCGCCTTCTCCACCTGGTCCCACAAGCGCACGCCCACCTCCCCCTTGTCCATAGGCAAGATACCACCAAGAGGTGCATTCCCTGCTAGCCTATCAGCCTGTTCGTTCCCCCGTACACCCGCATGGCCAGGGCAAAATATCCATACAATTCTCACCATCTGTGACCTCTGAAGCGACGAGAGCCATTCGACACGAAACATTCCTTTCTCCACCTTGCTAAGCATATTCTTTGAATCCGTAATGAACACAACGTGTGTTTCAGTAGTCTCCTCTAGCCACCGGAATGCCACTTTTACTGCCTCCACTTCCATTCTTATGCTGGAGGTCGTAGTCTCATAAGCCAGGCTCTCCTTTTTCAAGACTCGCCCATTAGCCTTTGCTCAAGAAAACTTAAAATGGTTATTTTTTTTTTTCGCGTTTCCATCCTCTTTCAGGATATTGCGATCAACACCAGCATCTTTCAGCTGTATGTTGATTCCGAGGCTAGATTACGCTCATCAGCACGCCACGACTTTCTGAGCGACCGGCTCCATACTCTCGTAAGTCACTGGCGCGACTCGAATTAAAATGGTTATATCAAAGAAAAATGTGACTCCAAAATGTGAAATGGAAATAGAAGGGAACCAAGTGGTTAAATTTAAATACGTAGGGGCATTTATAACATTAGATGGAAGGAACACAACAGAGATTAAGAACAGAATACGGCAAGCAAAATCTGCATTTCAGAAAATGAAAAGTATCGTATGCAATAAGTCACTATCAATAAATGTAAGAAAGAGAGTGATGAAATGCTACACACAACCTGTTTTTATGTATGACAGTGCATCTTGGAATGTAAATAAACAAATTAGCAATAACTTGGAAGCAACAGAGATGTGGTTCCTGAGACGAATGTTGTAATTCTTGAACTGCCTGAGTAACTAACGAAAATTGCATGAAAGAGGCTACTGAGACTAGAGCATTATATACAACAGTAAGAAAGAATGTGTGTTAGGTCTTAGTCAGATATGACTGAGCTACCGTATGACAGTAGACGGTACTACCTGCTTTCTGTTAGCGCCGAATGTTGGGCGGCGCTCACCAAACCCGACACCCAACATTGTGCCAATGGCTTCGGGCGGAGGAATGTAAATGGGAGGGTACAAGCCTTACCCTAATGCGACGAAATGCAACCTAAATACTAAATGTCATGGCAGGGCAGATCAAGCCCTAAAACATGGTCGGCAACTGGTCTAGGATGGAAGCTCCGACATGCGGACAGTTAAAGCATTGCTTTGCTGCTCCGACAGCTTCTGCAGCTTGTCTTATTTCAGACGCATTAGTGTTACATTCCTCTGGAGTAAACTAGGCAGACCGAGAGAGGGATCATGCTGCATGGGCAACTCAGCCCAGACTTTGTGTTATGGAGAGGTATAACTCTATTTTTGGAAGTTTTTGGTGGAAGGAACGCCCGACAATGAATTACCTGGAGATACGGTTTGATCGAAGCCTTGCTTATAATGAGCACATAGACCAGGTGATAACAAAGGCCAAACAGGGTTTGGCTGCGATGCGGGTGATGGCGGCAGCAAACTGAGCAGCGCCATCTATGACTTCTATACGAGGGGCTTGTCATGTCTGCTTTTGAGTACGCGATGGCAATCCTGACTCTCAGCCGTAAGCAGATAGAAAGGATACAGAATGAAGCTATGCGCATTATTCTTGGATGTACAAGAGATCCAGCATGCAGGGCGATGCGCTACCTTCTTGATTTCCCAACCATTGAAGACAGAATGCAAGTTTGCAGAGCACGCGCCTACCTCAGAGTTAACGCAAACACACAACATCCACTGCATAGTGAAATTATGAAGGTGAAGGGCAGCAGGTTAAAAAGAGGACGGTCGTGGATGGGTCTAGCCGAAGACATTCTTCAACAGGTGTGTTCACTTGAGGACTTAGAACCTGGCGAGGAGTGGGTACAAGTGCCAACATATTTCTGCACATCCTTTTCAGTTTGCATCCAACTAGATAGAAAATGCAGACAAGAAAATTCGGCTGCTGTGGAGGCTGAAGTACAAGCGTTGATTTTCGAGAATTCACTAGACGGTGATGCAGTCATCTACACAAATGGGTCGGTCGTCCGTCATGTGAGAAGCTCATGGGCCTTTACGGCTCGGGCCGGAAAGAGAATTTTGAAGGAGGACTCTGGTGCTTTCACGGAGACCACAAGTAGCCTGACTATGGAAGTCATGGCAGTAAGTTAGTTAGTTAGTTAGTCGACAGATCATCCTCGTTGCACATCGAACCATTCAGTCCATAAGTGCTCGGATCCCCTCCTCAGCAAATCCCGCAGCGTGTAGCGGCTAACGACGCCAGTTCTGTGTTGGTTTATCAATCTTCTTTGGCTTCCTGCGTAGTGTTCTTGTTTGGCCACCCCTCTTTTAATTTGCTGCTCCCGCAGTCTGGCCATTGTTGTAGATTCACAGTCATCACTTGGTTCTCGCAAAAGTCTCACTTCTCGTAGAGCATTCAGAATGTCAGCCTGGTCCATGGCGCGTCCGCCCTCCACAGTAGCCTCACCTGCGAGCTTGTCAGCCCGCTCATTTCCTTGTACTCCCGCATGACCTGGCACGAAGATGAAACTAATCTTTGCCAGCCGAGACCGCTTCAGAGGCAGCAACCATTCTCTTCGGATCGACCCCTCCTCTATCCTCTTGATCATGTTCATTGAGTCGCTAAGGAAACAAGCCCTAGTGAATGTCTGTGTCTCGAGCCATGTTATTGCTTTACTTACTGCCATGACTTCCATGGTCAGGCTACTTGTGGTTTCAGTGAAAGCACCAGAGTCCTCCTTCACAATTCTCCCTCCGGCCCGAGCTGTAAAGGCCCATGAGCTTCTCACATGTCGGACGACCGACCCATCTGTGTAGATGACCGCGTCACCGTCTAGCGAATTCTCGAAAATCAACGCTTGTACTTCAGCCTCAACAGCAGCCGGATTTTCTTGTCTGCATTTTCTATCTAGTTGGATGCAAACTGAAAAGGATGTGCAGAAGTCTGTTGGCACTTGCACCCACTCCTCGCCAGGTTCTAAGTCCTCAAGTGAACACACCTGTTGAAGAATGTCTTCGGCTTGACCCATCCACGACCGTCCTCTTTTTAACCTGCTGCCCTTCACCTTCCTAATTTCACTATGCAGTGGATGTTGTGTGTTTGCGTTAATTCTGAGGTAGGCGCGTGCCCTGCAAACTTGTATTCTCTCTTCAATGGTTGGAAAATCAAGAAGGTAGCGCATCGCCCTGCATGCTGTATCTCTTGTACATCCAAGAATAATGCGCATAGCTTCATTCTGTATCCTTTCCATCCTTTCTATCTGCTTATGGCTGAGAGTCAGGATTGCCATTGCATACTCCAAAACAGACATGACCAGCCCCTCGTACAGAAGACATAGATGGCGCTGCTCACAGTTTGCTGCCGCCATCACCCGCATCGCTGCCAAACCCCGCTTGGCCTTTGTTATCACCTGGTCTATGTGCACATTATAAGCAAGGCTTCGATCAAACCGTATCCCCAGGTAATTCATTGCCTGCGTTCTTTCCACCGTCTCTGAACACAGCATTACAGTTGGTGTTGGATTGTTGACAATATGATTATTCAACGAGAACCAAGTCACTGTTGCCTTTGTTGGGTTGACCATTGCCCCAGCTTCATCACACCAAGTACTTATGCGATTGAGTTCGGTTTGTAGTTCCACAGCAACCTCCTCTCTATCCTTACCCTGACGATACACTAAAACATCATCGGCATACGACAATGTCCTGCCAGGTCCAGTGATCTGCTCACTGGTGATTCTCACTGTGTAGGCGTTGAACAGTACCGGAGATAATGGTGATCCCTGTGGTAGGCCAGGATATATTGTTGTTGGTTCCGAAGTCCAACTGCCACATCTAAAAACTACTTTCCGTTGGTAGAGGGCTGCAGCGATCCAACTAAGGAGGAATGGACTTACGTTTAGTTCAAGAAGCTGAAACATTAAAAAATCCAGTGGTACTCTGTTGTATGCGTCCTCAAGATCAATCGCTGCAGCAACGGTTTCAGTGCCTGAGTGGAAACCTTCATAGACATCATGGGCAAAGACTGAAGCATTGGTCCAGGTTTCTCTTTTTGGACGGTACCCACCCAGGGTAGGTGGGAAAACACCTTGCCTCTCTAGTTGGCTTGATATTTTCCTGGCAATTACCTTCTCCAGCAGCTTGCCTATTGTATTCTGCATGGTTATAATTCGATATCCCTGAATTTTTGTGTGGTCTTTGTCAGGCTTCGGCAAGGGAATCAGATAGCTGTGTAACCATTCCTCCTTGATGCTAGCACTCCCTATACTGTTGTTGTACATGTCTGCTAGTTTCTCTAGCTCATTGTCGGTACACCTATTTATGTCGTCGTATCTTATGCCATCAGGACCTGGAGCACTGTTTTTTGATCGTCGAAGCACAGCCTTGATTTCTTTCACTGTCACTGTGTCTTCCTCCGAAGTGTTCTGGGCCTTGCATCTGTCTGAGGTGACCTCCTTGGCCAGATTTCGGCCTCCCATGTCTGTCTGGTTGCCCTGCTCAAGGTAGCGTTCAAAGAGGGCTTTGCCCTTGTCCTCGTCAGTCCTCTGCCAGGTGAGGTCAGCACCTTGGAAGTCTGAAATGCTCTTATTCTTGACTACACCACTCATGCTTTTATGTAGTCGCCAGAACAATTTCAGTGACTTGTCTGTGCTTACTCTTTGACACACCTCTGCCCATTTTTCGCTTTTAACCACCTTGACCAGTTTTTTGAAATAGCTTATTTTTGTGTGCATCTCTCTTTCTAAGTGCAAGCAGGGACTAGGATGACCAGCTCTGTTCTTCTTGGCATTTTGCCATCTCCTTACAGCACTACGCTTATCCACCCAAGCCTTCTCCACCTCGAAACTCCACCACGGTGGCTGCTCCCAGCTTTTTTTCCTGCCCTGAAACGTTCTGCGCTTGTCACGTCTTATTTTACTCACCACATCTTGCCCTGTACTGTCATACTGGAACGTCTTTACCTTTAGCTTGTGCTGCCTGGTTCTGCCTTTCTCCACCAATATGCTGCACGGGTGGTGGTCGCTGCCATGGTGTCCTAGGACACCCCATCTACACACTGTAGTGAGTGAAGGTGAAACTAGCGCCAGATCAATAGCACTGTCCTCATCGCCTGGACGGCTTGCTGTCCTGGTGACACAGCCACTGTTAATACAAACCAGGTCGATGGTTTCCAGTGCAGTCTCGAGCTCCTCCCCTTGTGTATTGGAGGAAGTGTTTCCCCATGCTCTGCCTTTAGCGTTGAAGTCACCACAGAAAATAACATTTCTCTCGTGGCCTAACATGCCACTTAAGCACTGCCACTTCTGGGCGTCCATACTCGCATTGCGGGCATAAACATTAACCAACACGAATGGTATACTGGAATGAACTCTCAACGCCTGTATTTGTATATCGTCACTGTCCCAACTGGACATGTCTAGCTCTGACGCCACCATGCTGTCGCGAACGAGAATCGCCGTTCCCAGATGTCGTCTGTTGTAGAAACATTTGAAGCCGGCAATTCGGAGTAGCTGATCGCCCAGTCTCGTCTCCTGGAGTGCTACAATGTCGTTCCTGTAAACTAGGGTTTCTAAAATAGAGCCCCGTTGTTTTACACTGGCACAGTTCCAATATAGAATACGGATGTTCCTGAGTCCTAGACGGTGACACTTGAGTCTAAAACGCCTCAAACCACCGCGCTTACCTTGCTTCTTTGTCCCTGCGCGGCTACCACGCCGCTTCGTTATGTTGACTGCTGACCGCTCGGAAAAAACACGTTCTTCCGCCATGTTGAAAAAACGTAAACACAGACTGCTGTTGAACCACACACGCTGCTGAAAATTCACTCATGGATGGCTTCGCTCGATGCACGAACTCCGTAGCACCCGCGCAGATCTTGAGTAGAAACTCCTGGTTTTACATCCTGGCACACCAATTACACGCAAGAGATGAATAAATCCATCCCCTACGCGAAAAAGTTAACGAACACAAAACAACACGACAGTCCGTCGCCATCTTGAAACCGGAAGTCTCAGTAAATAAAGCAATAACATGGCTCGAGACACAGACATTCACTAGGGCATGTTTCCTTAGCGACTCAATGAGCATGATCAAGAGGATAGAGGTGGGGTGGATCCGAAGAGAATGTCTCTGGAGCGGTCTCGGCTGGCAAAGATTAGTTTTATCTTCGTGCCAGGGCATGCGGGAGTACAAGGAAATGAACGGGCTGACAAGCTCGCAGGTGAGACTACGGTGGAGGGTGGACGCGCCATGAACCAGGCTGACATTCTGAATGCTCTACGAGAAGTAAGACTTTTGCGTGAACCAAGTGATGACTGTGAATCTACAACCATGGCCAGACTGCGAGAACAGCAAATTAACAGAGGGGTGGCCAAACGAGAACACTACGCAGGAAGCCAAAGAAGATTGATAAACCAACACAGAACTGGTTTCGTTAGCCGCTACACGCTGCGGGATTTGCTGAGGAGGGGATCCGAGCACTTATGGACTGAATGGTTCGATGTGCAATGAGGATGATCTGTCGACTAACTAACTAACTAACTAACTAACTAACTAACTAACTAACTAACTAACTAACTAACTAACTAACTAACTATAACTCCATTTTACAAAGTATCGTTTGTCAAGACGGAAGGTGCCAGTCAGTCAAGAAAGAGACAAACGGCTTTCTTTGGCCATGTGATGAGAAGAGAGACATTGGAGAACGTCGTGACGACTGGAAAGATCGAGGGGAAGAGAGGCAACGGCTGACACAGAGAAATTATGCTGGATGGATTGCGACAGTGGCATGGAGGAATATCAGCAGCAGAGTTGACCCAGAACAGCAAAGGCTTAGATATGTGGAGAGCCATGAACGCCTACGCCAGCTGTCAGGGCACTTGATGATGATGATGATGATGATGATGATGATGATGATGATGATGATGATGATGATGATGATGATGGTGATGATATATTGCGGCTGCAAATACATGCAATTATAAAATTTGATCCGACCCCACTTTAGCTGTTCGTGGCGTTCATGGAGAAAGCTGACCAACCATCTCGGTAAACAAGGGGAAATTGCACGTATAAAGGTGGCCCACCGTAGTGGTAAGCACAGGAAAAAATGCATGTTCTATGTGGGTCCACACTACTGCGACACCTGAAATAGATTTTAGTAGCATACTTATAGAATCAAGGAACAATACAACATAGTCTTGATTCATGATAGGAAAGATACAAGTGTTTACACTGATAGGGAGCGTCCGTTGGCAAGGATCTCGAGAAGAAGAAATGACAGCGTGCCATTTTATCCTCAATAAACAAACTCACAGACTAGATTTTCCTCTCTGTCGTTTGTTTCAACACGTGGCTCTGTTTTCTACTCAGTTCATCTGTGGTCAGTTCTGGACAGCGTGTGTGTAGTTCCTGTCAATCTTCTCCTGCTGTCACTTCTCGAATGCCCAAGAAATGACATGGGGTTCCAGATATAAGAGGCAGCTGCTCTCTCTCTCTCTCTCTCTCTCTCTCTCTCTCTCTCTCTCTCTCTCTCTCTCTCTCTCTCTCTCTCTCTTCTTTCTCTTTCTCTCCATCCATTCATCCACCCACCCACCCCATCTTACTGTCTCTTTCACTATATGTCTGCATGTATATCTGCTTATCTATCCACCGACCGCCCGCCCGACCGACCGATCGATCGATCGATCTACCCCATCCCATCAATCCGTCAGTCTGTCCGTCCGTCCGACCGCCCGTCCGTCCGTCAGTCTGTCTGCCTGTCTGTCTGTCTACCTGTCTGCCTGCCTGCCTCCTGCCTGTCTGTACCTACCTGCCTGGCTACCTACTTACCTGCCTATCTGTCTGCCTGTCTGCCTGCCTGCCTGCCTGTTCCTACCTGCCTGGCTACCTACTTACCTGCCTATCTGTCTGCCTGTCCCTCCGCCCGCCCGTCCGCTAGGTGTTTAGCCAGCTAGTGTTACAAAGACATTCCCTGGCAGTTGGGCAATTCAATGTCAGCACCTTTTCCTCTATAGTGTCACCACAGGCTTATTAAACACATAATCATATTTTCAGAATTCTCTGTCAACTGTCCGGCAAGGAACGTGGCTTCAAGACAACTAGCCACCCTACCACATATTCCCCGGCCTAGAATATGAGTTCAGTGAAAGCAGTTTCACAACCTGGATATACCAGGTTCAAAATCATCTGCAAGCGATTAGAAAGCTAACTGCCTTACATTGATTTTCACAAGGGTATAAGTTCGGTCGTTTAGAAAGCAATGGCAAACTACCGAACGTAAAATTACCTAGAAAATCAACATAAAAAATACCAGGGTTGATTGCGACGTCCTGTACAGGCGATGCAATTAACTGTTAGAATATGGTCTAAGACACCAATTGCACCCCAACGACTGTATCTACTACGGACGTGCATGTTTATCCCCAGTGCTGGAGCAAAACATGCCACATCCAGCTCCAGACAGCCGTCGAACAGACTAGAAAATAAACCCCAGGATGATGCTGTTTCAACACGTGGCTCTGTTTTCTCGACGGTCCATCTGTGGTCAGTAGTGGACCGCCCGTGTGCATCCCCTGTCAGGCGTCTCCTTCCTCTCATTTCTCCAATGTCTTAAGACAAAAGTCCTTAATCTTTCACTCTCTTGCTCTTCTGGTAATCTTATACATAGCTCCGTAATAATCCCTCCCATCAGATTATTTAATTTTTTTTCTTTTCGCATATCCTATTTACAGGACATCGCTGTCAACACCAGCATTTCACCGCTGTTGTTGATTTCTTGTCAAGATTACGCTCAGTAGTTTGCCATTGTTTTCTGAGCGGCCAAAATTTTTTTTCATCCTATGGCGTGTCTCGAGCAGACCCCCCCCCCCCCCCCCCCCCCCACAAAACGCTTTTGAAATACCTCTTTCATAAGCCAGATGCCCGTTGGTATCATGTGTAGATTATGACACATTGAATCCTTCTACGTTGTCACCAACCATTTTACCCCTCCAGTGCCGTTTGATCCAGAAAATATGAGCCTAACATGCAGTCCTCTACCCAAGGATAAGGTGAGGCGGGAGTATATCCCGGGATTCCATATATTGAACAATCCACTCCCTGATTCATACCAGGTCTTCTGCAGTTAGAGACGCATCTCTCAGCCATTCCCCAAATCACGAGTAAATGTTGTCCATCGAAGCTGATAAATGGGTTCTAATGTCCTGCTCCGTGGTGAAGGTGTTACGGGCGCAGTTCGTAATCCCGCATACCTGGGCTCGAAACACAGCTCTCGGCGATTTGGCAGCAGGCCGCCTTACGTTGTATTTTTTCTTTTTTTCTTTAATAAAATAGTATGGGTTCCGGTCGTTCAGAAAGCAATGGCAAACTACTGAACGTAAACTTGCCCAGGAATAACGAACAGCGAAAATGCTGGGATTGACTGCTACGTCCTGCAAAGAATATGCAACAACATTTAAAAAAAATTTCCACTAAATGTGATTCCTACTGTGATTACCCGAGCTTGTTACAATCATGGAAACCTTTGGTTGGCGAGGAATGCCCATTGTCTGCCCCTGCCTACCACTGAGGACTGACCGCCATGCATGCAGTTATTCTTGACGAGTCAGTTGGGGGGAAACGTGCAACATAGGGAGAAGTAAGAGACAACAGCTTTGAGATCATGGAAGGTCGGAGGAAACACCGGTCAAAAAACGCCCGAAAAAGTCTGATATGTTGGTGGAAAGGCGCAAATATTTCAGCACTGTCGCAATCAGGCATAACACAATTACGCCCAAATCAGAAAAATATCGAGAGAAAAAAAAAAAGAAGAGGAAGAAGAAGGAGAAGGAAGTGTAATGGGCATGTAGTAAGTAAGTAAAGGACCATTTCCACACGCCGTGAGAACTATTGGACATATGATGATGTCCGCATATGTTTATAGAGCAATCAGCACTGGAGGAGCCTTGTGGTCAATGTAGCGAAACGCCAGTGGCCCATGTCCTTATGTATTCTGTTATTCTTGGTAAACAGGGGGAACCGGCTTTCGGAAGCTCTCAGTTCTTTATTCGCTCAATTCTCCATGAAAGATGGTTCTTTGGGTTATCTTCATACCACAATCTTTACATGGAGCGAGTATATATTTGTCTTTCCTTTCGGGTAGTCCCGAAGGCGCGCCTTGCGTCAAATGTGCACTGGTGCGGCTACTGGTCAATTGATGGCCGGGCAAACAAGTACCGTTTGCAAGTTGCAACTTGTCAAAGTTAATTAAAGATAACGACAGAAGTGCAACTACTACTGAGACATTTTGAAAGGGTCCTCTTCTATGGGAAGTGACTATGTCTTCTAAGGGACAGTATCACTAGTGCTTCTAGGCCAACGCCAATATGTCCGACGAGGCCAACTCAAGGTTTGGTGTGCTTAACTCTGAGACAGAGGCAAGGTGCAGGTCTTGAGGCAAGGACATTTTGCATGACTGGTGCATTGCCGGTTTTTTTCAACAACATACGCCTGAGAGCAGTTGTTGTCTGGAGGGAGCCTAAGAGTGATTTTCTTGCATACCCATTTTACACCAGACATTAAAAGGCACCCATCCATTATCCCTCCACGAACACCTCACCGTATCTGCAACCGTAAAGCTTGCCATAGGTCAGTGAAGACCTGGTGCCGAATTAATTCATGTGGCAATGAACAGAAGTCCTCAACACACCAGTCGCTTGGATTCTACAAAAGCCTGTTGAATCTACAACCAGTTGCTGGAGAAGGAAGGAGATTCTGACATCTTTGGTGAGATATGTCTGGACAGATCAGACAGTATCTGAAGCTGGATCTGGGACTGTGGTGACTGGAGGCTCTGTGTCAAAACTTTACCAGTGTAGTGTCTGTGTAGATCTATCTGTTTATCTGCCGTTATGTGTTCCTGTGCTGTTCTTGATTAGGTTAATAAAATTACTTCCAAGTTGTTCTGACGACTGCCATGTTATTTATGTGTCAGCCAGAAGAACACTGCAGGAAATAGGTCCCTAGGTCGAAAGGAAGCGTGACAGTGAGTCCAGGGAAAACGGAGGAGGGTTGGCAGGTAAAGACCTATCCCAGCCAGGGCTATAGAAGATTAATTAAACATTGTGACCGGGCTATTTGGGACCCTCCACGTAGCTTGTTACAATTTCTGGGGGCTCGTCCCGGGATATTTGAAATCCTGGTGGAGTTCTGGCTGATTTAGTGATAGGGGACAGATATCCTTGTTTTCTATCAATAGGTTCTGCCTACCGTGCCTGGCTATTGTCTATACTCTTCCTGACACAGACTGACCGACATATGACGTGTTGTGGTCGTGTAATGTAACTTGTTGTGTAATTGTGAGAAAAATTTTATTGGACAATTACCTCGTCCCTTGCCCTCGGAGTTTAAGATGGCATCAGCTGGGTTTAATGTCGCTGACGTACAGGCTACAGGGCGTGAGATGGGATATGATGGGGCGGAGTTACAGAAATATGTGCAGGAGGTGGAAAGAGACTACAGACAGGCTGTGCGCGAAGCCAAGAGGATTGAGGCGGAGGCTGAGGTTAAGAGGATGGAGGCTGAGGCTAGGAAGATGGAGGCCGAGCAGGCAGTCAGAGACCATGAGTTCCGTATGAGAGAGTTGGAGCTGAAAGCTCAAACTGCCAAGGAAAGAGACGGTGCAGTGGGAGACACAGTTCTCCCTGACTCAACAACTTCTGGTGGCGGTCCATACCAGGCAATGAAGTTCCCATTGCTCCCGTTCGATGAACACAAAGATAAGATCGACCAGTATCTTCACAGATTTCGGTCGATGGCTTTGGCTATGGGATTGGAACGAGGGAAATGGAACTTGAAACTCTCACAGGGCCTGAGGGGGACCGCGTACGAGGTCTATTCTAGGTTGCCACCTGGTATGGAGAATGACTATGAAGCTCTGGAGAAAGCACTATTGAAAAGGTTCCAGATGACAGCTCATACTTATCGACAACAGTTCAGAAAGTCGAAGAGAGAGCCAGGAGAGATGTTCGCAGCCTACAGTGTCAGACTGAAGTCTTACCTTTTGAAGTGGATGTCATTGGCTGGATTTGCTAACGACTATGAAAGTTTGGAAGAATTGGTGGTCGTGGACCAAATGAAGAGAATGAAGCCTAAGCCATTGCAAACCTTCTTGCTTGAAAATGGGGCAGAAAGGTTAGACCTAGTCAACACGTTGGCGGAAAGGTATGTGCTAGCTCATGGGGATAATGGGGAATTGTCACAACCCAATCCCCGCCCACCAGACACATGGTCTGGAAAGAAGAAGAACCCTAAAACAGCTCACACCAAGAAGGAGGATCCTTTCGATAAAGTTCCTAGTAAGAAACCCTCTGGTAAGAGTCCACCTGGATCTCCTAAAAGAAAGTGGAGTGAAAAGTGGTGCGCCTATTGCAAATCTCCCACACACAATACGGTTGATTGCCGGCGTAAACAGAAAGACTCTCACTATGCTGCTTGTCTTGTAGAAACCGGGGAAGGGTCTCACAAGGAGGTAGAAGGGAGGGATCTTGGGAACAAAGATTTAGAAAAACCACCAGTAGTAGAAACGGCACTTGTGAACGGTCAACCAGTTGAGTGTCTCTACGACACTGGTTTGCAGTTTGAGGCTGTAATTTCATCACACTTAGTGAGTCCAGAGCAGCTAACCGGAGAATCTATTGAGATTCAAACGGCGACAAAGAGTGCGGTAGCGATGTCTCTTCCAATTGCGAAGGTGGACATTAAATCAAAATATGTTACCGGCACTATACAGGCAGCCGTTCTGCTAGATCCAATCTTCCCAATGATCTTGGGTTGTCGCTACGTCTTTCTAGGGATTCCAACCGAACCCATGTACGTAGGGGCAATGCAAACCAGATCTCAATCGGAGGATGAGCAGACGCCGGCCTTGATAGTGAATCCCTTGCCTGGGGAGTTACGAGCTGCTCAAAGCCAGGATGCTACTTTGCAACCTTGCTTCAACCAGTTGCCAAAAAGTTCTGACCCACCAAGACGGGGTCAGTATTATATGAAGAATCGGTTACTGTACCGGAGAGCCGGAGTGGAGGATCGCCAGCATGGACAGCTGGTAGTTCCTAAGGCTTATCGGGAACAGCTTCTTCATATGGGACACACCATTTCTTTCAGTGGACATATGGGTGTCGGGGCAACTCTCCAGCGCATTTCCTGCCATTACTACTGGCCAGGGATGACTGGAGACGTGCGTAGGTACGTCAAGTCGTGCCCAGAGTGCCAGCGTGTGGCACCAAAACACTGGACAGCTCCGGTAGTCCTGGGAGACATGCCCATTATGAACTCTCCTTTCGAGAGAGTTGCCATCGATCTTGTTGGTCCTCTTCCTAGGACTAGGAAGAGGAATAAGTACATTCTCACGATGGTGGATTGCTGTTCCATGTGGGGCGAGGCGATACCTTTGGCCACAATCGACTCTAAGCGAGTGGCTGATGCACTGATGGAGACCTTTACTAGGTTGGGATTTCCCAACCAGATCCTAACGGACAATGGGTCTCAGTTCTGTGGTAAGCTGATGGAAGAAGTCTTTCGTATCTTCCAGACTAACCACATTCACACAAGCCCATACCACCCTCAGTCTAATGGGCAAGTAGAGAGGTTTAATGGTACCTTGATGACCATGCTTCGGAAGCTGGCTCAAGAGAAACCAGACAGATGGGATGAGTATATCTCAGCCGCCTTGTTCGCCTATCGGGAGGTTCCCCATGGGTCGACCGGGTTGCCACCAGCCACTCTACTATTCGGGAGGCCAATCAAGGGTCCCTTAGAAGCCTTATTGAGATGTTGGACAGAGGAGGAAACTTCTGAAGAAGCTGTATCCTCATATAAATACGTCGAAGAGTTAAAGAAGAAACTCCAGACAGGTTGGGCTTTGGCAGCTCAGAATCTGAGGGCGGCCAGAAAGAGACACGCGGCCTACTACAATAGAAGGACGAAAGATAGGTCTCTTAAGGTGGGGGATCGGGTTCTGTTGTTGCTTCCAGTAGGTTCCAATAAACTCGAGATTGGTTGGCAGGGGCCTTTCCCGGTGGAAAGGGTTGTGTCCCGTACCAACTATGCCATCCGGATCAGGGGGAAATCTAAAATCTTCCACATTAACCTCCTCAAAATGTTTGAAGAACGATCTGATGGTACTTCTCTCCCACTCATGACTATGGCGGTCGCGATGGAAACTGAATCGGGCGAAGACACGGATAGGGGGTATCCATTACACCCTGGGGAAACCTATAGGGAGGTACATATAAATCCTGATCTGTCGGCTGAAGAAACAGACCTGGTCATCCGTTTGTTGGAGTCCCATCAGCAGATTCTTACCGATCGGCCAGGGCGGACAGGGTTGGTCGAGTTTGATATGACTCTGACTACCCAAGACCCTGTGCGCCAAAAAATATATCCAGTGCCCTTTTCGAAAGAGAAGGCCCTGGAAGCTGAAATCCAGAAGCTTCTGGACGACGACATCATCACTCCTTCGACTTCTCCGTATAATGCCGGGGTTGTCTTGTTGAGGAAGCCAAGCGGGGAGCACCGCTTATGTATTGATTACAGGCATTTAAACAGTTGTACGACATTCCAAGTTGAGCCGTTACCAAACACAAATCAACTGTTTGCCAGATTAAATAGGGCAAAGTACTTCTCAAAAATTGATTTAAGCCGGGGATATTATTAGATCCCTGTGAAACCTGAGGTTCGGCCAATGCTCGCTTTCAGTACTCCGAGCGGCCATTACGAATTTAAGGTGATGCCTTTTGGGCTGAGCAATGCGCCCAGTGTGTTCACACGCATGATGAGAAAGTTATTAGACCCTTTAAGGGATCCTTCTGTTGTCTCGTTTATGGATGATATTCTCATCGCGTCTGACAATATGAAAGATCACCTGAAATCCTTGGAAAAGATCTTCATAAGATTGAAAGAGGAGGGGTTAACCGCCCGTCCAGCCAAATGCATGATTGGCTATCAATCCTTGGAATTTCTGGGACACACTATTACCCCAGGGGGACTGGTACCGGAAGAAAAGAATATTGAGAAGGTCCGTCTCGCACCCCGTCCTAAATCCAAAAAAGATGTTAGGTCTTTCTTGTCTTTGTGTGGGTTTTACCAGAAATTTATTCCGAGGTTCAACGAAATTGCGGCGCCGTTAACTGAGACCCTGAAGAAAGGATCACCAGATCTTATAGTCTGGACCCCGAGCTGTGAAGAAGCTTATGGGAAGCTGAAACAGGCTTTGGTGGATAGGCCAGTCCTGCAACTCCCAAATTTGGAGAAAACGTTTGTTCTGAGAACCGACGCGAGTAACATAGGGATTGGGGCAACTCTGTTGCAGGAAGGGCGAGATAATCCTTCGGTGCTGTGTCCGGTGGCATATGCCAGTCGAAAACTGTTACCCGCCGAACGGAATTACTCCACCGTCGAACGGGAATGTCTAGCTCTAGTGTGGGCGGTACAGAAATTTCAACCTTATCTGTATGGAGTCCAGTTCAAAGTGCAATCCGACCATCAACCTCTGACGTTCTTGGCAACTTCTAAGAAATTGAACGCGAGGTTAATGAGATGGTCATTGCTCTTACAACCGTATCAGTTCACGGTCGAATACATCCCCGGAAGGGAGAATGTGGGAGCAGATTTCCTATCACGGCATCCTATGGTTGAATGTGAGGGTGGGGTCATTCGAACAGAACCACTGACAGTAGAAAGTCGTCGGGTTCGACTTTCTTAAGAGGGGGCCTATGTAGCGAAACGCCAGTGGCCCATGTCCTTATGTATTCTGTTATTCTTGGTAAACAGGGGGAACCGGCTTTCGGAAGCTCTCAGTTCTTTATTCGCTCAATTCTCCATGAAAGATGGTTCTTTGGGTTATCTTCATACCACAATCTTTACATGGAGCGAGTATATATTTGTCTTTCCTTTCGGGTAGTCCCGAAGGCGCGCCTTGCGTCAAATGTGCACTGGTGCGGCTACTGGTCAATTGATGGCCGGGCAAACAAGTACCGTTTGCAAGTTGCAACTTGTCAAAGTTAATTAAAGATAACGACAGAAGTGCAACTACTACTGAGACATTTTGAAAGGGTCCTCTTCTATGGGAAGTGACTATGTCTTCTAAGGGACAGTATCACTAGTGCTTCTAGGCCAACGCCAATATGTCCGACGAGGCCAACTCAAGGTTTGGTGTGCTTAACTCTGAGACAGAGGCAAGGTGCAGGTCTTGAGGCAAGGACATTTTGCATGACTGGTGCATTGCCGGTTTTTTTCAACAACATACGCCTGAGAGCAGTTGTTGTCTGGAGGGAGCCTAAGAGTGATTTTCTTGCATACCCATTTTACACCAGACATTAAAAGGCACCCATCCATTATCCCTCCACGAACACCTCACCGTATCTGCAACCGTAAAGCTTGCCATAGGTCAGTGAAGACCTGGTGCCGAATTAATTCATGTGGCAATAAACAGAAGTCCTCAACACACCAGTCGCTTGGATTCTACAAAAGCCTGTTGAATCTACAACCAGTTGCTGGAGAAGGAAGGAGATTCTGACATCTTTGGTGAGATATGTCTGGACAGATCAGACAGTATCTGAAGCTGGATCTGGGACTGTGGTGACTGGAGGCTCTGTGTCAAAACTTTACCAGTGTAGTGTCTGTGTAGATCTATCTGTTTATCTGCCGTTATGTGTTCCTGTGCTGTTCTTGATTAGGTTAATAAAATTACTTCCAAGTTGTTCTGACGACTGCCATGTTATTTATGTGTCAGCCAGAAGAACACTGCAGGAAATAGGTCCCTAGGTCGAAAGGAAGCGTGACAGTGAGTCCAGGGAAAACGGAGGAGGGTTGGCAGGTAAAGACCTATCCCAGCCAGGGCTATAGAAGATTAATTAAACATTGTGACCGGGCTATTTGGGACCCTCCACGTAGCTTGTTACAGTCAATACCAATATTTGGGCATTAAACGAATTCTATTAGATTCGGGTTGGAACCCATAGCCATAGAGCTGGCAGGCAAGGGGCACCCAATTTCTAGAAGTACAACATTTGCCGTGCCATCAGACTCTCATGCCCCGATCTCTAGAAATATGGCATTGACTGTTGCCCTGATCTCTAGAAATACGGTATTTACTGTTGTTTCGACCCCTAGAAATATGACATTTACTGTTGTCCAGATCTCTAGAAAAATGGCATTTACTTTTGCCACAATCTCTAGAAATAGGGCATGTACTGTTGACCAGATCTCTAATAATATGGCATTTACTGCTACCACAATCTCTAGAAATATGGCATTTACTGTTGACCAGATCTTTAATAATATGGAATTTACTGTTGCCACAATCTCTAGAAATATGGCATTGACTGTTGACCAGATCTCTAATAATATGGCATTTACTGTTGCCACAATCTCTAGAAATATGGCATTTACTGTTGACCAGATCTCTAATAATATGCCATTTACTGTTGCCACGAATTCTAGAAATATGGCATTTACTGTTGACAAGATCTTTAATAATATGGCATTTACTGTTCCACAACCTCTAGAAATATGGCATTTACTGTTGGCTAGATCTTTTATAATATGGCATTTACTGTTGCCCAGATCTCTAATAATATGGCATTTATTGTTGCCACAATCTCTAGAAATATGGCATTTACTGTTGCCACAATCTCTAGAAATATGGCATTTACTGTTGCCACAACCTCTAGAAATCTGACAGTCAAAATGCCCCAAAATGCTGGATACATAGTGCATGTGACCATTCAGAAATATAATACAGTCACACGTTGGGAACAACTGCGCTACAGCAGCCAAGAGTTAATTAAGTTAGTTGCGTCATTTACAGGATCTAGTAATTAACCCTAGCAGTTATTGACTGTTTGTAGTTTACTTTGCAATTTTATGCTGAGTAGTTTGCCATTGTGTTCTGAACGACCAACGTTTTTACCATATAATTTACGCAGTGATCTGCTTCCAAATCGCCGGAAGTTGCTTTCGAACCTTGTCCCTCTGTGTGGGGAATTGTGAAACTGCATTGACTAACCCCCCCCCCCCCCCCCCCCCCCCCAAGCCACAGACGCCGACTGCATGACAAATTTGACTATTTAGAGCTCTCGGATTGTCCACGTTGGGAATCACTCCGCTACAGCCGGCAAGGGGATCCCATCACAATAGACGGCCGCACGCTCTCCGGCCAGATAATTACTGACCAATTGCTTGGACAAACTGTGTGGTCTTCTAGCAGCGCCGTTTGTTTTGGTGAAGTTGAGTCCTTACAACAACATGGCTGACAGAACACGCTGGGATGCGCGTGTGAAAACAGGGTGAGCTGAAGGTTTGACTTGATAGTTCTCAAAATAAAAGCACGTTGTTGATCCGGCAAGTTAAATGGCTGCAGATGGGGACAGAACAAGTTGGTAGCCCATCTGCCGTGGTAGCATTATGGGTAGATCTCTGGCATATGAATGTGAGAAATCCATACACATACATTGATTGAATCTGACTGACTGGCACCTTGCCGTCTTGACAGACGATAGTTTGTAAAATGGAGTTATACCCTCCATAACACAAAGTCTGGGCTGAATTTAGACACCACGCGTTGCCCATGCAGCATGATCCCTCTCTCGACTTTTCTAGTTTATTCCAGAGGAAAGGTAACACCTATACGTCTGGAACAAGACCAGCTGCCCCTCTGTTGTGTGTCCATAGTGACGAGGTAGAGGGGCTTGAGTGTTCCAATGACCCCAAGAGCTATGCCGACGGTAGCACAGCTACTGGTAGGGTCACCCATGTCGGACAGGTCAAGGGAGAGGAACCAGACCAAGCGACACACAAACCTGCTGCCTTGTAGGTAGAATGGAGACAGTCAAAGGCTAGGGAAAGCACCCCGAAAAATGCTTGTCGGATGTACTGTGCCACAGGCTTGACAAAGTAGTGCAACGTAACTTAATTCATGATGTCACAAATTAAAATTAATCGTTATGGTGCTAATCCCGTGAAGTCCTATCAGGCGGTGATAATGCCGGGCCTCCTGTCTCGAGGGGTCCACCCATGACTACTGGTGGTCACCTTCCCCTGTGCAGTGGAGTCAAGGCACAGAGGAGTAGATTAAGGGCTATTGACCAAACACAACGGACACTCAACATACTACAGTGGAATGCTGAAGGAGTTTATAACACGGAAGCCTCCCTAAAAAAGCGTCTTCATAAAGATAGAATAGATGTGGCATGCATTCAAGAGAGACACCGCAACGACAATCGCAAATTCTCAGGCAGAGGATATCAGGCCACACGTTTCGACCGCGAAGGACACAAAGGAGGAGTCTAATACTTACACGAAATACAATACCTTCCAGCGAAGTATCTGTGATCTCTGACAACCAAACGGAAATTATAGGTGTTGATATAATGATAAAGGACGTGAAAATAAGAATTTACAATCTGTATAGTCCAGCAGATAAGGACCTTACACTTTCAAACATGAAAATAACATACAAACTGCATTATTGTCGAAGACTTTAATAGCCGTTCAGAAAGATGGGGATACCCAGATACTGACAAAAGAGGAGATGAAGTGGAGGACTGGGAAATAGACTCAAATCTCCATCTACTCAACAAAGCGGATGACACACCGAGCTTCTACTCCAGAAGATGGCTTAACACTTCTACTCCAGACTTAGCTTTCTGCACAGGAGACATCCTTCACAAAATCGATCGCCATGTGCTTGACCAATTAGCAGGTAGTGACCACAGACCAATCAAGCTTGCAATGAATATGGAGTATGTTCCACAGGAGCAAAAACCTTTGCCTCGCTGGAATTACAAACGAGCAGATTGGAACAGATTTGCCATACTAACAGACAAACATTGTGAAAACATAAATACACGATATGGCAATATGAACCAAATGGTGGAAAGTCTAAACAGAGCAATAATACAGGCGGCCACTGAGTTTATTCCAAGAGGAGGGAGGAAAAATTACAAACTATACTGGACTGAAGAACTACACATTTTGGAGGATAAAGTTGAAGATGTCAGGAAGACAGCAGATAGAGAACAAACAACTGAAGCGAACATCTCTCTCACAGCCATTTCAGCAAAATATAAAAGAACAGTAAATCAAAACACAAGAGATTGTTGGAGGGAAAAAAGAAAACCTGAACTTTGACAGGGATAGAAACATACTATGGAAATTAGTGAAAGCCATGAACAATGAAGGACCTAGAAACAAACAAATAACAATTAAACAAGGAAATGCCTTGCTTACAGGAAAAAAGGCTGCAAATGCACTAATGGAACACTATGCAAATGCAAACCACATTGATATTACAACCGAACAGAAGAAAGCAATCAAAGACAAACAGATACATCATAGAAATACAGAGACAGCAGCAGAATATATGATGGCAAATCTAACAATAGAAGAAATGGAACAGGCAATGAATACCCTAAAAAAGAAGAAATCACCAGGAAAGGATGGAATCACAAATGAAATGCTAATAGGACTAGGCACTAAAGCAAAATAAGAAACTACTAGCAGTCCTAAATTATAGCTGGAAGAGAGGAATAGTCCCACAGGCATGGAAGGAAGCTATACTAATACCAGTCCCAAAGAAAGGAAAAGACCTGGAAGAACCAAATGGCTATCGACATATCAGTCTACTTAGCTGTGTATGAAATCAAATCAAATCAAATCAAATCAACTTTATTAGGGTCACAAATTGGGCGCGCAGGCCCGTCTTACATTCGGCCCTTCCAATCACTCGTCTTTCGTTCATCAAGAGCAGTATACATTTGCATAGGAAGAAAAATAAACATTGTGAAATGAATGTTGTAAACATAAACAAGGCTAATTACCATGGTATGAAGCCCATCTCCCACCTATCCATACATCACCCCACCCACACAACACTCCCACCTACCCACACACATGCGCACCAAGGGACACATACACACCCCCACCTACCGACACACACACCAAGGGACACATACATACCCCACCAACCGACCCATCCCCCACCCACACACACTGCCCTCACCTGATCCCCCAACAAAAACACACTCGCCACCCACAAACATTCCCCCACCAACCCACACATCCCACGCCCATCCACATTCTACCCCACACATCCTCTCCCCACCCACACCTCAAACCACCCTTCCCCCAGCCACATCTCCATCGACAACATATTCCCCACCCACACACACAATCCCCCACCAACCCACACATCGCACATCCACTCACACATCCCCAAACCATACACACACATCCCCACCAACTGACATGTCCCTACCCCCCCCCCCCCCCACACACACACACATCTCCCTAACCACCCATACATCCCCAATCCACTCACACACACACCACCACCCACACATACAACTTCCACCCACCCACACATGCCTTAACCTAATCCCCCACCACACAATCCCCCACCCGCACATCACATACACCCCCTACCACGCACTATTCCCAACCCACGCACCACACACACAATCCCTCACCAACACATCCCCACTTACACACCACACACATATCCCCCACCCAGATACCACAAAATAATCCCACCCACACCCACACAGATACCCTTACCCATCCACCCCACATACCCCCACTCACACACCACAAAAATCCCCCACCCACACACACATACCTCACCCACACAATATCACCAACCAACACACCACACACCTCTCCCCACCCACACACGCATTCCCTACCCGTCCACCAACACACACTCACTCACACATCCTCCACTACGCACCCACACACCCCCACCAACCCACTCCCAACCAAACATCTCTCGATCACAATACCCCTACCCCCACACACATCCTCCACCCACTCACACATCCCACCCCGACATATACAACTCCCTCACCCACCTACACATCCCTAAGCCACTCACACACCACCACCCACACATTCCCCATCTACATACACACATCTCCCACCCACACTCCCCCACATACTTCCCCCAACCACCACAATCCCCTGCTCACCCACACATATACCCCACCCATACGCACATTCCCCACACCCATCACACACATCCCCCACACCACATACTATCCTCCACCCATACCACCACAAACATACCCTCCACCCACACATCATTCACACATCCCCCACCAACACACCGCACACATATCTCAAACCCACACACCATACACTTCTCCCCACCCGCCCTTCTATCCCAAATCCACCCAACACAATCCCCTACCCACACAACCCCGCCTCCCACACATACTTCCTCAAACCATCCACACATCTCCACCCACATAAACACACATCCCCTGCATCCGTCCCATACACATATCCTCCACCCATACACACATCCCCCACACCCATTCCAACACCCGTACTTTCACCCCCACACATCCATCCACACATCCCACCAACACCCACAAATACCACTACCCACCAAAACCCACACACCCCAACCCATCCAAATGCATACCCCCACCCACACACCCCCCACCCACACATATCCCCACACTCACACACATCCTCCACATACACTCACACTTCCTCACATCTAGACACATACAAAATGTCTCACGTTAGTATTGAAACTAGTATGAACAAACTCCCACACTTTACTCACACACATACACTGACACTTGTCATGAGCAGTCTCATAAAAATGTTAAACATGGAGAAAAATGTGTACATAAAATGTATGTGACGTAAAAATAGTGATGCTCTCTCTCTCTCTCTCTCTCTCTCTCTCTCTCTCTCTCTCTCTCTCTCTCTCTCTCTCTCTCTCTCTCTCTCTCTCTCTCTCTCTCACACACACACACACACATTCAATCTCAAGCTCACACATTCACTCTTCCGCTCATTGATTCACTCTCACGCATTCACTCTCCCGCTCATTCACTCTCACGCTCACTCATTCACTCTCCCGCTCACTCATTCACTTTCCCGTTCACTCATTCACTCTCCCGCTCACTCATTCACTCTCCCGCTCACTCATTCACTCTCACGCTCACTCGTTCTGTCTCTCATTCACACTCACTCAAACTACTGTAATGAACATGAGTTTATATTATGCATGATAAAATCAAATGGTATTTAACTGATAATATGACAGATGAGAATACACAAACATATGGATTCGCGTGTTACATAACATGCGTGTTACATGACATGCATCTGCTCAGCTCTCTCTCTCTCTCTCTCTCTCTCTCTCTCTCTGTATTCTTTCATATACACACACTCACACGCATGCGCGCGCTCACAAACACACACACACACACACTAACACATCAACTCTCCCACTGTCTCACTCTCTAACACACAATCCTTCACACACACACTCACTCTCTCAATCACACTCTCTCACACATACCACACATACACATACACATGAACGCATGCACGCACGCATACACTCCCTCACTCACTCTCACACATACACGTACGAATGCATGCACTGACACATTCCCCCACCATTTCTCGCTCAATCACTCTCTCCACACACACGCATGCACGTGCGCACACACGCATTCACTCTCTCCCTCTCACTGACACCCACTTTCTCTCTCTCTCTCTCTCTCTCTCTCTCTCTCTCTCTCTCTCTCTCTCTCTCTCTCTCTCTCTCTCTCTCTCTCTCTCTCTCTCGCTCCCACACGCACACACACATATATAGTGAACAATTATAGTTAAACAATTATAATGAACAATTATACTGAACAATTATACCAGTAATTGAATTATGGTGGCATATAGTCGGTATGGATTAAGTATTAAAAGAGTTTTCGGTTAAATGTGTAGGGACTCATTGGAGTTTTCAGATCTGGAGGCAGATCATTCCATAAGTGAGCACCAGAATAGGCGAAACATGTTTTGTATAGGTCCAATCTAGGCTTTGAGACATGTAACAAATTTAGGCGCTTGCTGTTCATTGCATTAGATTGAATCAGCGGCAGAAGATACTCTGGGGTATTTTGAGATATAATTTTATTCACTAATTTGGCTTTGTTGAAAAGGAAGCGCTTTTGTAGTGGTAGAAGTCTTAATGAAAATTAATGGAGCGCATTATCAATGGCAGACTAACATGGCATCTGGAAGAAAACCAACTCTTAACACCACACCAAGCAGGATTCAGAAAGTACAGATCCACTGAAGATCAAATAACCTATATAGCTCAGGAAATAGAGGATGCCTTCCAAGAGAAAATGCACACACTAGCGGTCTGGATAGATTTAGAAAAAGCATTTGATAAAGTATGGAAGGAAGGACTGAAAGTAAAACTGCAAAAAATGCATGTTTGTGGGAAAAATGTATAAATGGATCAGCAACTTCCTTGACAACAGAAATGCCAGGACAAAAGTACAAGGACAAACCAGCAAAATGATGCTGTTGGAGCAAGGTGTCCCCCAAGGAGGAGTTCTTTCACCAACATTATTCCTTGTATATATAAATGACATCACGGAAAATTTTCCAGCTAGAGTACACACATCCTCCTTTGCAAATGACCTAGCCATATATCGACGTCTGAAGAATATATTAGTACAGCTAACAGCAGAATGCAGCAAGCCTTATTAGCGCTAGAGGACTGGTCAAAATAATGACTAGTGAAGATAAGTGAGGAGAAAACAACATGCACAGTGTTCTCCCTCTCAAATAAAACTCATCAGCCTAAGTTGGTATTGAATGGAAAAATATTGCACCATGAAGAAAATCCAAACTATCTAGGAGTCACCTTTGATCGTCACCTGAAATGGAAAACAGGTTGAGAAAAATCGAACAAGGGCAAGGCAAAGAATGGCAATCATTAAAAAGCCTGCTGTTACAACGTGGGGAGCAGATGAGAAAGTTCTCAAGAAGTTATATACTGGACGGGTGAGGTCAGTACTGGAATATGACATCTCAACTTGGGCAACGCAGCAAAGTCAAACTTTAACAACCTCGGGAAGGTTAACCCGGTCAACAAATGCCCGCAGAAGTCGGATGTGTCGGCCTAACGGCGCAAGAACGCAGCTCTGCTGTAAACAGGCACAACGCAATCACATCCGGAAAAAAAAAACTCCGGATGAACGAAGAAGAAGAAGAAGAAGAAACTTTAACAAAATAAGTAGAGTCCAAAATCAAGGAATACGAATCATAACTGGAAGCCTGAAGACACCGCATATTAATGAGCTAGAAAAGATCACTTGTTTACAACCAATGCAGGATAGAAGAGATAGCAGAGCCGGGCAACAAGCAGAAAAATTTAGAGGATTGACATACCACCCTATGAATAACAAGTTTAATGGTTTTGGAAAGGGAAGACTGAAGCGTAGCAACTTTGTAGAAACTGCAAAACGAAAGATTAGGGCAGATCCCATACTTAACATATCAACAGTCAAACCCATTTACAATGTACACAAGTTCCCAGCTTAGAGACAGCAGCAACTGCCTGAGATGATAAAAAAACATTCCTGGTATTGAGAAAAAGAACACTCAGAATGAAACAGAAAGAAGAAAAATCGCTCTAAACTACATAAAAGAAGATTACCCAAGTAGCAATTGGCCCCATGCATATACAGACGGATCAGCCAAAAATTCAAAAGAAAATGGAGGAGGAGGAATTCTCCTAAATTCAAAAAATGGAGTGAGAAAAAAAAAACAGTCAGTGGCAACTGGAAAATGTTCAAGTAACTTCAAAGCAGAGGTAGAAGCTTTGAAAACTGCAGCAGAAATGCTCCTGATGGAGGAAAATACAGAGAAGCAAATAGCTATCTTCACAGATGCAAAGTTAGCTGTCTCAATACTGAAGAGCAAAAACAGCACCAAACTAGCAGACCTAAGAGCAGCACTCTATGGACTATGTCAGAAATCCCAAAAAGCTGTAATACAGTGGATCCCATCACATTACAGTATACCTGGAAATGAAGAGGCTGACAGACTGGCAAAAGAGGGCGGACAACTACCTCAGCCTGACATAGACATTACCTATAATGAGGTAAAGAGGTTTATAAAAAGCACTCATAGAACCAAATGGGAATCAGAGCATCCAGGCCACCATAAATATGATGCATATTAAAAACTCGACCGAAGAGAACAAGTAGCAATCATCAGACTCCGCACAGGACATAACAGGCTGAAATACCACTTGTTCAATAAACTAAAGATAGGAGATGCCGACGAATGTAATTGTGGAACTGGTAAAATGACAGCTAAACATTTGCTGCAGGAGTGCCCAATATATGCAGAACAGAGAAAGATATTTTGGCCCACGCCTGCTTCATTTGAGGACAAGCTCTATGGAGATATCAACAAACTCAAGTTGACCGAAGCTTACTTTAACTACATTGAGGTTGACATCTAAAGGTGCAGAAGAAGTACTTAGACTGCCACACTTCATACCACAGGTATGTCGGCAACAAAAGCGTCCCAGAAGCATGAAATGGAATATTGCTTGGATAGCAAATCAATTACGTGGAAAGTCCGAATCGAAAGCTCACTATGTGGGCATCATCAAAGGTGGAAAAAGTGTCCTAGTGGCACGAAACGGAATATTGCTTGGATAGCAAATCCAATACGTGGAAAGTCCGAATAGAAAGCTCACTATGTGGATGTCATCTGCAGACTGCATTCTTCTGGTTTCCGGAGGAACAGCCTGTGGTGAACGGAAGACCCAATATATTGAAGTGAGGCTAAGCAGCCATGTGCAGGACGTGACGATTCCTTGGGTGAGTCCAGTACCAGAGCACTGAGCACGGGGAATGCCTATGGTCTGCCCCTGCCTTCCCTTGAGGGCAGACCGTTATGTCTTCGGCTGTTCTAAATGGGCCAGCTGGGATGGGGGAATAACACCACAACAGTGAGAGTCAAACGTCTTACGCAACCCCCGGGAAGGCTAACCCTCTCAACAAATGCCCGCAGAAGTCGCATGTGTCGGCCTAACGGCGCAAGAACGCAGCTCTGCTGTAAACAGGCACAACGCAATCACGTCGGGGGGAAAAAAAAAGCTCCGGATGAACGAAGAAGAAGATGACCAGCTGTAGAAGCTGCCAGAGCAGCAAAGCAATACTCTAGCTGTCGGCCTGTCCGAGCTTCCATCCTAGACCAGTTGCCGACCACGGCTTAGGGCCTGGTCTGCCCTGCCATGACATTTAGTCTTTAGGCTGCATTTCCTCGCAATAGGATAAGGCTTGTACCCTCCCCATTGCACTCCTCCGCCCGAAGCCGTTGGCACAATGTGAGGTGTCGGGTTTGGTGATCGCCGCCCAACATTCGGCGCTAACAGAAAGCAGGTAGTACCATCTACTGTCAAACGGTACCTCAGTCATATCTGACTTAGACCTGACTACTTGACTGAATCACTTAGAAGAAAAAGAAGTAGATATAGGAAAACACCAGCATAACAGATATAATTGAAGCTGCAGGAACCCATGAAATCGGAGTCTGTGACCTCCGAATGACGACACCTCGCTGAAAGAACAAGTGTACTCGAACAACTATTTATGTAAAAAAAATTATTATCTCTAGCCAGTCCTATATATCACCAGAGCCAACAACTGTGGAATAATGACTAACAGAACGGAACGGGTTCGATAGCCAATACTGAATGCAATACCAGAAGAGAAGTTCACTGGATGTCTTCTTAGAAGTACGGAGTTGGTGTCGACCCTGCTTCGTGTAATCGGCACCAAGGATGTTTCTGGGAAGCGGAAGGACAGCGAGGAATGACGATGATCACCCTGCCTCATAATAAATAAGTTTAAGACCCTTATACTTCCAGTCGCGATCATGGAAGATAGGCAGTGAAACGGTTAAGGCCTCTGGAGTGTTTATGCTCGTGGCCACCGTTTGCTTTCGCATTTTCCTCATGTTGGATTGGTAGTTTATGGTTCCGTCGCCCTTATATACTCCATAAAACGCATTGGGCATACGGTCGCAAGTAAAAGACCCTGTTAGATGACTTAAGGCGCATTTGACACGGTGTTACACCCATATATTTATAGACCAATCAGCCCTCAGTGGGTGCTGCCGGTATCACACCGATCGCCTTTACTTCGCAAGACATATTTTGGTACCGAGTTTAGGCACTTCAGCATGGGAGCACATTTATTCAGTAGCATGTCCCTTCAAGAACTTCGCTCCCATAACAACCGTCCGGAAAATTCCGTCATAAGCAAGATGCCCCGCGTCTGATACACCCGTCTGGAGATTATCTGCCACATCCTGCGCCCATCTTTTCTCTGGTCTTCCTCTTCGTCTCTTCCCCTGGCATATACTACTTCATGATTGTTCTCTCAAAATTTTCATGACAATTCAAGTGACCATAATATTTCAATTTTCTTTGTTTTATCGGATTTAGTTGCCAACCGTCTTTAATATTCATTTCTTGTCCTATGGATGCAGTTGTTCTTTTCTGTATCCAAGATATTCTTAGAACCCGTCTATAACATTTATATTCAAATGCATTTATGCGCTGTACAGCTTGTTTAGTAAGTGCCCTGGTCTCACACAGGCGTATGATGCAATGAGAAAGATGCATGCTTTTAAAAATCTAATGTTTGTTGTTCTGTCTGTCCCACTCCACAATGTATTGAGGTGTTTTAGTTTTTGAAGAGCAATAGATGTTAGTCTTTATAATTTCTTTCATTGTTTCACCATTGTTGGTAATTAATGAATTACCCAAGAAATTCGAAATTGTCCACCGCCTCCAGTTTGTCCCCATTAACATATATTTCTTTCTCCATATCATGGGAGCCCAGATCAGTTTAAAAAATCCGCTTAGGACCCGATGAGGAACGAACTCATGACCCCCGAGGCTCCTCATTGAGCACATAGCACACGACCCATCCTCCTGTAGACCAACACAGGGGTGGTAAGGTCAGTATCATGCCGGCCATCTTTACTTCCACAGACATTCCCTGGTACCCATTTATAACTGGATCGACCTGAGAGCACAAGTCAATGTTAAACATCCGCCCCAAGAGAATTCGAACCCATGACCACCGGGGCTGCAGGCAAACGTCCACACATTGCGCCACCGCAACTCTATCTCCTAATATTGTGACCTAATATATGTGAAGACATTTCACTCCCCCACATACAGTACAGCCTGCTCCGTGGCGAAGGTGTTACGGACGCGGTTCGTGATCCCGCATACCCGCGTTTTAAACATATCTGCGCGCGATTAGGCAACAGACAGCGTTGTATTGGTTTTCTACGAAATGATATGGGTGCCTGTCGTTCAGAAAGCAATGGCAAACTACTGAACATCAACTTGCCAAGAGATCAAAACAGTAAAAAAATATTGGTGTTGACTGCAACGTCCTGTACAGAGTATGCAACTAACTTTACTTTAACATACAGTGCAGTTCAGGCAGGAAACACGCTGATTACAAGCCAACCAAGAAAGGAGTAAGAGAAAGACTAGACTTCCCTAGATCCCCGCGACAGAACTCCGCCAGGTGATTACCTTTTCCTTACCTGAGACATGGTCGCGGTATGCTCCCTTGATCTAATCGAGGTAAGCGCAGAAAACAGATAACCTCATTTGCTCCCAGACAAGCACCACCGCCAGGTATCATTCAGCCACCGCCAGGAGTCCTTCTGCTGGTAACCTGAACCTTGTTTCGGCACTGCCCTCTTTATTACCCCCAGCCGGAGCCACTCTTAAATGTTTAAGACATAATAAATATCTTAAAAACTGTCTTGAATATTTAAGACACAATAAATATCTAAAAGCTATCTTCTACAAAATGAAGACGGCAGACGGCTTGGTAACAACATCAAGATTAATATGTTCCCTTTAATTAATAGTTCCGGAAATACGTCATCAGAAAGGCGCAAGAGCAAAGCGGAAGATACCCCCCCCCCCCTTTTTTTTTCCCCTAAGCGGCATAATAAGATAATTGAAACAGTGTGTTGGCGCAACGGCGCCTTTCTGTTACTTACAACTTAAGGATGCTATGTTAATGTAATGACATATTGGCAACTCTTTTGAGTACACAGAACGTAACTAGGCGATTAGAGCAGATGGAATTAACATTAGTCTATTCTCTTCATTCGCACTCGCATCACCACCACCACCAAGACCACCACCACCACCACCACCATCATCATGATTATCACATCTTGTCGATAAGTGTGGGCGGTCATGGTTCGCCAGCTCACACGATCATCAGTCTTGGATCAGGTCTGTATTTAAAAAAAAAATTTTTTTTTTTTCGCATATCCTTTACAGGACATTGCTGTCAACATCAGCATCTTTCAGCTGATTGTTGATTTCTTGGCAAGATTACGCTCAGTAGTTTGCCATTGCTTTCTGAGCGAGGTCTGTATTACTGCTTCTATAATATGTTGAGTTGAGTTGAGCTAAGACCTGACATCACTGCACTTAGGACACGATATTTCTTATATATAAGAGTAAGTTATTTATATATATTAGAGGTTGTTTACTAGCTTCCACAGTCTTTGGAATACACTTTTCACTTCCATTGAAATATGCCTTTCGTGATCAGGATGGTGGTATATACATTCACTCACGCGCAGATGGCGGTCTCTGCAATGTCCGTATATATATATATATATATATATATATATATATATATATATATATATATATATATATATATATATATATATATATATATATATATATATATATATATATATGGCCAAGCCACACAGACAATATCTTTGTCTCCCCGTTGCTCTTTTCCCACCAAAGTTTCCTGTTGTCCTTTTTATATTTTGACAGTAGCTTTAAACAGTCTGCATTTAAAGAACAAAAATCCGGGGAACTGGAAAATGTGGTCGGTTGGCATGTTAGAGGTTAGTCGCGGTTCCAACATCACAGCAAAGGGTCTCCCCATTATGCTCCGTTCCCGTGCCAGTGAATATCACACAAAATGTTCCCCACTGTCCCATGTGAAAAGTGGAAAAGACAGGAGTCTCGACAAACAATGGCCCGCTCAGGCAAACTGTGCACAATGTCGCCGCCAAAATGTCACCACAAAAATCCTCTACGAAACATACAGTTCATCCTTGGTGGAAGCGGCAGTCACTAGAAAACCAGCAGCCACACATTTCTGCATAAGGCAAGAAAAACCGGTCGCTTCTGCGACAGCACCAGCCGCCATATATGCAGATATTTCTAGATGTTGTTGTTCCCTTTCTAGATGTTATCTAGCCATCTAGGCCATATTCAGTTCACACCACAACACATCGGACAGATGTAAAAAAAAAACATTTCACTGTACATAATGCCGTCGCCAGAATGCCAAAACAACAGTCCTCCACGAAAGCACAGTTCATCGTCAAAGGAAGCGGCAGTCAACCAGAAGACCAGCAGGCGCACATTTCTGCATAAGGCACAAAAATCGGTCAATTCTGGGACATAGCCAGCCGCCATTGTTCTGAACATACAGTTCACGCTCCACAACCAACTAATTTAAAAGCATTTCACGCGAAATTCACAGCTCACAGGGTCGTGCCACGCATTCAGCTCAGTAGCAGGGCGACGGAACCACACACTACCAGTCCAACATGAAGAAAATGCGAATATGAGTATAAACACCCATAGGCCTTTACCGTTTCACTGCCTATCCTCAATGTTCGTGACTGGCAGTGTCGGTTGGCATGTTCTTATTCTCATGAGGTCTTTGTAAAATTCATATGTAAACAACAAAGAAGGGAAGGGGAAACCATTATTGTATTATGACTCACACAGTATGAGGAGACAGGTGAAGACAGCCATGCTTCAGACAGAGTGGCAGGCTTTCATTTAAAAATCAAAAATTGAGGGCATCTGTTTGATTTCCCTCCGAGGACATGCTGGTGTGGTTGAAAACGAGCAGCGGAGAGATTGGATGTGTCTGCACTCCTGTCTGGGACATTGGTGCATGATAAGGCAGATGTGGTCGTGGTCCTTGGGATTCGTGTGTATAGTACAGAATAACGGGTAGATCATCACGGCATGGAGAGAATGGTGCTGTAGGGAGTGATCAGAGGATCTACCCAGCACTCAAAACTCCGAGGAAAGGCCAGACGGACACATAATAAGACTGCTACTGGTACCATTAGTATCGGGACTCTTCGCTGCATGTTGCAGATGAGGACAGAGTACGCATAGGAATGTCCCGAGTGCTGTGATGTCGGTGCTTGACTCAGCTCATGTCAACTTAACTCAACTTAACTCAACTCAACTCAACTCAGCTCAACTCAACTCATTACTGTATTGTGGCAAGACTAAGTTTATGAGCATATTACAAATCATAATGGGCGAGAGACATGTTCAGACATGCATGCCAACTGTCAGTACGTACAACCTGGCATGACATGACACAGGGGAAATATTAAAATATTTTTTTTGTCAAATGTGGCGTCAACCCAGTCATAGCGGCGAATCTCGTGAGTAGATAGAAGCAACAATACTTAACTCTTTGGGAGAAAATGACAAGCGGAAAGAATATTTATTCCAGGAGCATTTCAGGGACTGGGAAGATATTCTCGTTAATTGAATGTGTTTGCAACATTGAAAATGTTGCACAGAATGTTGTTTGGTATACATGCTGTTCAGTTCTGTATACGAAATATTAATTGTCGTATAACATTTGTTTTGTTATTCTAAAATTACCCAGTCCAATTTTGCATACGAGACAACCATTGTGTAGAATGTTGTTTGGTATACTCAAATTACCCAATTCAACGTTGCATTCGAGACATAAATTGAGTAGAATGTTGTTTGGTATACTCACATTATCCAATTCAATTGCATACGAGACATAAATTGTTAAAATCGCGTGTGCTGTACTGAAACCATTATGTTGAACATACAAAATTATGTTATTATAACCCTGCCAGCTCCAACAATATAATCTATCTCCTCTGTTCTCATATCGTTACCTTGGAATGCACAGTCTCTTTTCGATATGTGTCAAGCTTCCTTTGTTTGACACTTCCCCGATCATAATGCACGGATACAAATGATAGACACATGAAAGAGCTAAGAACAAAATCGCATTTGAAAAATCACATATTATAATTATGCTCGTAAATTTGCAGGCGCCAAGAAAATAGTCGCATTCAAGGGTGGTGTTCCGTAAGTTTTCACCGTTTGCAAGGAACGCCTTTGTCGGTTCAGCTCTTTCTAGACAGGCAGAACGGTTGCATTCAACAGAAGCTGATAACAATGACGTCCAAGTGTTTTATAACCTCCATCTTTTCTGGAGCAGAGCATCCAAGCTTGTTACGGCTATTCACAACCCCCCACAGGTAAATGGATATTTAAGATACCCGCCGTTCGGAAACCCACCGCTTTCTTCGGTCTACATCTCGCCGTCTGCTGTAGTTATTTGGCGGGGAGGCATCAACTTGCAACACGATATACATGTCCTCACGGTCAAGGACGGCAACTGCTTGATAAAATGTCTGAAGTGATTTCGTCAAGAGGGGTTGCGGTTTTATGATCTGGGCTGGGCGAGATTACAGAGCCGACGCTGCAGAAATGTGGTGCCAGCCTCGTCTAGATGTGCGGTTTGTGTGAAGACGTCATACAGGAATTGGGCCTTTCGTTCCGGTGAATTGACGGTAATTGTAGTTGAGAACTTAATTACCAGTTTGCTTTGCTCACACAGAACAGGTGAGCCAAGTTAAATATGTGCTAAGAGGTTACTCTCTATAATTATCATCATCTCCATTGTCAAGTTCGTTGCTTACAGGCGTGGGTGATCTTTCCACAGCGTCTGATCTTTAGCAGATTGTGTCAACTCGTGTGCTGATACAAAGGTCAACATGGCCGAATGGATAAGGGAGCTTAAACTTCCGGTGTGCTGATTCCAAGGTAGCGGGTTCAACCTCTACACCGGAGAGTTGGATTGACATGTTGACTCTCGTCCTTGACTTCTCGTCCTTGACTTGGGAACTAAATAACAAGTACCTCAACAGTGGGAGTGGGTCCGCCTGATGGCGAAGGACACTGATAATAGTAATAGCTAATTCACAAGCAAGAATCAGTCCTGTACACTAGAAGTAGTAGCAAGATCGCAAAAGAAAGATGTTTGTAATCTCAATATCTTTCGAACATCAACAATTTTCGTCTTTGTCAGATTTTCAATTTTCACATACTTCAACGTTTTTCACACATTCGATTTTCGTCTTTGTCAGATCTTCAATTTTCACATACTTCAACGTTTTTCACACATTCGCACTTACATTAATATATATATATATATATATATATATATATATATATATATATATATATATATATATATATATATATATATATATATATATATATATATATATATCTGCAACGCTTATGGTATGCGACCATTGTCGACCTGATAACAATGTAATCAATACGAAAAACATGTCGATGCCAGGCCAACAATGGTCAATTACCTCATCATCTTTCACATATCAACATTTGTGTTGCATATACAGATCTTGTATACTTCGACAGTTGAGTCAGGCCGAAAATGGTACATTACATGAACATCTGTCACATATCAACATTTGTGTTACGTCGAAATTCTCATATATTTCAACATCTATGTGCATCGTTATTACATCAACAACTCTGATATGTCTCTACATCTATGTCAGGCCGACAATCGTCATTTACCTCAGCTTATTTTACACATCGACATCTGTGTTACATCGACCATTGCTATTCCTGTATCAGGCAAGCAATGGCCAATTAACTCAACATCTTTTACAATTAGGCTTCTAATTTTGCTTTAGTAATTAGTATATTTTTGTTCGGTGGCACTGCTCATGTATCTCATCATTTTCAAGCACTGACATGTCTTTCGTATCGATACTTCTTATAATAAAATATGGCTGAGCTACTGTATAAAAGTAGGCGGTACTACCTGTTTTCTGTTAGTGTTAAATGTTGGGCGGCGCTCACCAAACCCGACACTCCACATTGCGCCAACGGCTTCAGGCGGAGGAGTGCAATTGGGAGGGTACAAGCCTTAACCTGGTGCGAGGAAATGCAACCTTAAGATAAATGTCATGACAGGGCAGACCAGGCCCAGAGCCTTGGTCGGCAACTGGTCTAGGATCGAAGCTCCGACAGTTAGAGCATTGCTTTGCTGATCGAGCAGATTCTGTAGCTTGCCTTGTTCAAGATGTATTTGTGTTGGTTTTCTCTAGAGTAAACTAGGCAGGCCGAGAGAGGGATCATGCTGCATAGGCAACACCTGGTCTCTATAATTTAGCGCAGCTTTGTGCCGTGGAGAGGTTATTATGCCTATTTGTTAAGCACAATGTAACAAACAAACTATCGTCGGTCAAGATGGCCAGCTGCCAATAATACAGTGGTATTAATTCTAACACTGTTGCATGCTGACAATGGACGTTTATTGTAGCATCTTTCAGCCATGTTTGTTACATCGACAATTGTTATACCTTTGTCAGGGCTGTTGGTCAAATACCCCAGCGTCCTACACACAATGACATCTTTCTTACACGAATAGTTCTTATATCTTTATCAGGCCGACACTCGTCTCAAAGCTCAACCTCTACCATGTACTGACAAGTCTACAAGACATATGTTGTTAGTTCTAACTGAGAATTGACAATGTTTATGTCAAAGAAACAACTGCCGTGACGAAAACCGCTGAAGAAATAGTTGTTAAAATTAAACAGGGCACATACACCTCTAGGACACAATGAGTTAAATTAACAATTATCTGGAGCAATAATAGTTAAAGTAAGAACTACTACTGGGTTCCCACGAGTTATAATTGAAGAAAGCATATTCTAAGCTCCCTGCAGAGACAATCTCTCACGTATTTATCTCCCCCTCTACTACCTCGCCCAAACCATTACTGCGGATGATGGCAAACAATGCTGGATCGAAGGTGATATAAAAACTAATTTATATAGCAAAAACTAGCTACCTCGCCAAAGTAAAGTATTCTTTACATGAAATAATTGAAGTAATTTATAATACATTATGTAGTGGTTGCCATTTTGTTTTCCCCCGGGTGACACATTCATCATAAGCATTTGTTGGCAAGATAGTTCACTCGCTTTTATTGATAACAAACAGATTTAGCAAACAGAAACAAACTCCAGGTTCACAACAATGTTTTCCCGTAGTGAATTTGAACAATGAATACACAAACAATAGATTGCAGATCAAAAAGACACGACAGTCACTAAAAATTACCGTGGTAAACAATTCAAATTACTGTATGAATATACGTGTTGTATATTTCAACTTGAAAGGTGTATCCTATTGCTCTTCGGTGAAGGGGTTAAGAATGCAATTCGTAATCTAGCATACCGGATTCGAAACACAGCTGCGAGCGATTTGAAAGCAAACCGCATTGCGTTGGTTTTAGTACAAAGGTATGGGTACCGGTCGTTTAAAAATGGCAAATGCAAAATTTCAATGGCAAACTACATAACATAAACTTGCCAAGAGATCACAACAGCAAACAAATGCTGTGTTTGATTGCGACTTCCCGTAGAGGATATGCAACTAACTGTTTTAGTTTATGCTGTGTGAATTCTGCAGCATACACCTGACGAGATTCAGAGAAATATTCCAGGCAATAAACTGTACAATCTGTTGTCTGTGTCTTTGGTGTAGATACTCCAGATTGTTCTGTATCAGAAAGGTTGAACCAACTATCTAGGAGTCACCTTTGATCGTCGCCTGACATGGAAGACACAGATTGAGAAAAATCGAACAAGAGCAAGGCAGAGAATGGCAATCATGAAAAAGCTTGCTGGTGCAACGTGGGGAGCAGATGAGAAAGTTCTAAAGAAGTTATATACTGGACGGGTGAGGCCAGTACTGGAATATGGCATTGCAGCTTGGGCAACAGCAGCTAAGTCAAACTTTAACCAAATAAGTAGAGTCCAAAACCAAGGAATGCGAATCATAACTGGAAGCCTGAAGACAACGCCTATTAATGAACTAGAAAAGATCACTTGTTTACAACCAATGCAGGACAGAAGAGATAGCAGAGCCCAGCAACAAGCAGAAAAATTTAGAAGATTGACAGACCACCCTATGTATAACAGGTTTAATGGTTTTGGAAAAGGAAGACTGAAGCGTAGCAACTTTGTAGAAGCTGCAAAACGAAAGATTAGGGCAGATCCCATACTTAACATATCAACAGTCAAGCCCATTTACAATGCACACAACTTCCCAGCTTGGAGACAGCAGCAACTGCCTGAGATGATAGAAAACATTCCTGGTATTGAGAAAAAGAACACTCAGAATGAAACCGAAAGAAGAAAAATAACTCTCAACTACATAAAAGAACATTACCCAAGCAGCAATTGGACCCATGCATATACAGATGGATCAGCCAAAGATTCAATTAAATATGGAGGAGGAGGAATTCTCCTTAATTTAAAAAATGGAGCGATAAAAACACAGTCAGTGGTAACTGGAAAATTTTCAAGTAACTTCAAAGCGGAGGTAGAGGCTTTGAAAACTGCAGCAGAAATGCTCTTGATGGAGGAAAATAAAGAGAAGCAAATAGCTATCTTCACAGATGCAAAGTCAGCTGTCTCAATACTGAAGAGCAAAAACAGCACAGAACTAACTGACCTAAGAGCAGCACTCCATGGTCTATGCCAGAAATCCAAAAAAGTTGTAATACAGTGGATCCCATCACATTGCAGTATACCTGGAAATGAAGAGGCTGACAGACTAGCAAAAGAGGGTGGACGATTACCACAGCCTGACATAGACATAACCTATAATGAGGCAAAAGGGTGTATAAAAAGCACTTATAGAACCAAATGGGAATCAGAGCATCCAGGCCACAAGAAGGATGATGCATATTACAAACTCGACCGAAGAGAACAAGTAGCAATCTTCAGGACATAACAGGCTGAAACACCACTTGTTCAATAAACTAAAGATAGGAGATACCGATGAATGTGATTGTGGAACTGGTAAAATGACAGCTAAACATTTGCTGCAGGAGTGCCCAATATATGCAGAACAGAGAAAGATATTTTGGCCCACGCCTGCTTCGTTTGAGGACAAGCTCTATGGAGATATCAACAAGCTCAAGTTGACTACAGCTTACTTTAAGTACATTCAGGTTGACATCTAAAGGTGCATGAAGATGTATTTAGACTGCCACACTTCATACCACAGGTATATCGGCGTCCCAGAGGCATGAAATGGAATATTGCTTGGATAGCACATCCATTACGTGGAAAGTCCGAATCAAAAGCTCACTGGGTGGGCTTCGTAAATGGTTGAAAAAGTGTCCTAGTGACACGAAATGGAATATTGCTTGGATAGCAAATCCATTACGTGAAAAGTCCGAATCGAAAGCACACTGTGTGGGCTTCATAAAAGTTGGAAAAAGTGTCCTAGTGGCACGAAATGGAATATTGCTTGGATAGCAAATCCATTATGTGGAAAGTCTTAATCGAAAGCTCACTGTGTGGATGTCATCTGCAGACTGCATTCTTCTGGTTTCCAGAGGAACAGCCTATGGTGAACAGAAGGCCCAATATACGGAAGTGAGGCTAAGCAGCCATGTGCAGGACGTGACGATTCCCCGGGTGAGCCCAGTACCAGAGCGCTGTGTGATGGCTCTGCAAGTATGGAAGCCTCCTTGGATGGCGGGGAATGCCCATGGTCTGCCCGTGCCTTCCCTTGAGGGTTGACCAGGATGTCTTTGGCTGTTCTATATGGGCCAGCTAGGATGGGGGATAACACCACAACAGTGAGATTCAAACGTCCTAAGAAACCACCGGGAAGGTTAACCCGGTCAACAAATGCCCGCAGAAGTCGGATGTGTCGGCCTAACGGCGCAAGAACGCAGCTCTGCTGTAAACAGGCACAACGCAGTCACATCCGGAAAAAAAAAATCCGGATGAACACAGAAGAAGAAGAAGAAAGGTTGAACCCAGTTGAGATCCCAGCGGCTGAAACATTTCAGTTAGTAAATAGATATACGCAGGCAGGAAGGTAGTTAAATTTGTTAGATAGGTATGTGTAGGTAGGGAAACGCCGTGGCGCAATGGCTAGCGCGCTGGCCTATACCGTTGTCTTGTGTTCGAACTCCACTCGAGACGGGAGATTGTTAAAAACATTGTTCTGCCTCCCAAGTCAACTCAGCCTAAAATGGGTACTAGGAAATGTTTAGGAAAGTCCGGTGGGACATTGTCCATATCATCCATCGAATGATGAATGGTCTATAGAACACGGGAGTAGCACCATATACCCACTACACTGCGTGAAGTGGGAGAGGGTCATGTAATGCCCAATGTTGACTATATGTGTAGGAAGGTGGGTAGATAGATAGATGTTGCAAATAGGTTTATGTAGGTAGGTGGGTAGATAGATGTTGCAAATAGGTTTATGTAGGAAGGTGGGTAGATAGATGTTGCAAATAGGTTTATGTAGGTAGGTGGGTAGATAGATTTAGCAAATAGGTTTTTGTAGGTAGGTGGGTAGATAGATTTATCAAATAGGTTTATGCAGGTAGGTGGGAGATAGATGTTGCAAATAGTTTTATGTAGGTAGGTGGGTAGATAGATTTAGCAAATAGGTTTTTGTAGGAAGATGGGTAGATAGATTTAGCAAATAGGTTTATGTAGGCAGGAGGGTGGATACAAGCATGTAGTAAATGATGTACCGGTGTTTGTGGCTAAGGGCTAACGAACGCAATTCGCTATCCCTCATACGGCGTTCAAAATCAGTTGCACACTATTTAGAAGCAGGACGCCCTTTGTTGATATTTAGCAATGGTTCGTGCGTCGGTCATTCAGAAAGCAATGGCAAACTATTTAACGTAAACTTGTCTAGTAAAAAACAAACAGCTAAAAATGTGGAGGAGGTTGAGTGTGACGTCCTGTAAAGGACATGCAGCAAACTGTTAATATTAAGGTACGAAAGCAGGCAGATAGATACAGGCTTATGTTGCATGGGATATGTAGAGAAACATGTAGGTAAGTAGATAGTCCAGTGGACAGTTCAGTATGTTGATAGATATATACTTATGTTGTAATGGATATGTAGAGAAACATGCAGGTAAGTAGATAGTTAGTTGAACAGTTCAGTATATATACAGATAAATGCTTATGTTGTAATGAATATTTAGAAACTCGTTCAGGTAACGTGATGGATGTTAAGTGAATAGCTCACTCAGTTAAGGTGATGAATGTTAGGTGGATAGTTCACTCAGGTAAAGTGATGGATGGCTGGGTGAATAGTTCACTCAGGTAAGGTGATGGATGGTAGGTGGATAGTTCACTCAGGAAAGATAATGGATGGCTGGGTGAATAGTTCACTTAGGTAAGGTGATGGATGGTTGGGTGAATAGTTCACACAGGTAAGGTGATGGATAGTAGGTGGATAGTTGATTCAGGAAAGATGATGGATAGTAGGTGGATAGTGCACTCATGTAAAGTGATGGATTGTAGGCGAATAGTGCACTCAGGTAAGGTGATGTATGGCTGGGTGAATAGTTCATTTAGGAAAGATGATGGATGGTAGGTGGATAGTTCACTCAGGTAAGGCGATGGGTGGTAGGTGGATAGTTCACTCAGGAAAGATGATGGATGGTAGGTGAATAGTTCACTCAGGAAAGATGATGGATGGTAGGTGGATATTTCACTCAGATAAAGTGATGGATGGTAGGTGGATAGTTCACTCAGGTAATGTGATGGATGGTAAGTGGATAGTTCACTCAGATAAGGTGATGGATGGTTGGGTGAATAGTTCACTCAGGTAAGGTGATAAATGGTAGGTGGATAGTTCACTCAGAAAAGATGATGGATGGTAGGTGGATAGTTAACTCAGGAAAGGTGATGGATGGCTGGGTGGATAATTCAGCATACGGATAGATAACTTTCAAAACCAGTATTGTTTTCTGTCGTGTCAGGCAGGCGCTCTTGTCTACAAGCTGGGAGTCTGTTTCCTTCATTAATGGGTTTAGCTGTTGAAATGTTGTGTATTGGATCATCCTGATGTTTCATTTCGCAGATTCTACAAAAAAAATAGATTCTTCTGCGTTCAGCCAGAGAGATTTTTTTTCGGACGTGGCAGCAGAGCTGCGTTCTTGCGCCGTTAGGCCGACACATCTGACTTCTGCGAGCATTTGTTGACAGGGTTATCCTTCCCGGGAGTACATGGGTTCTATTTAACGCTATTGTAGTGTTTTCAAGACCACTAAACCTCTGGTATATTTGTTTTTTTTAACGCTGTTGTAGTTTTTTTTTCAAGACCACCAAACCTCTGGTACATGGGTTCTATTTAACGCTGTTGTAGTTTTTTTTAAGACCACTACATCTCTGGTACATTTGTTCTATTTAACGCTGTTTTAGTGTTTTCAAGACCACTAAACCACTGGTACATGAGTTCTATTTAACGCTGTTTCAGTGTTTTCAAGGCCACTAAACCTCTGGTATATTTGTTCTTTTTAACGCTGTTTTAGTTTTTTTTTTTTCAAGACCCTAAACCACTGGTACGTGGGTTCTATTTAAGGCTGTTGTAGTTTGTTAAAGACCACTGAACCACTGGTATATTTGTTCCGTTTAACGCTGCTGTAGTATTTATGTAGAACATGGCCGAAATTATAAGGCCGCTGGCTCTTAAACTTCCGGTGTTCTGATGGCGGTTTTGGGGTTCATTGCGTTGAATTTACACGTTTATTTTCGTTCAGAAAGCATTGGCAAACTGCTTAATGGAAAGTTACCTAGACAAATCAACCTACAGTTGATGAAGTTGTGATGTGCCTCCCACAAAGACCATGACATCGACACTTAGTCTGCTCTTGTGTCGGCTCTTGCCCTATTCTCGTTAACACATTCTATTCACATGTTTTCCTTAAGCCCATTACCGTAGACACAATCTGACCTCGGCTGGCTCTCCCGCCACCAAACAACACTACAGACAATCACAGCGATTAAAGCTGCGGTGACCAGGTAGCTACAGCTAAGAGTTTTATACTTCAGATTGTCAAATATTAATCCATCTTCAAGATTGAATTCTCTCACGCTGGCCCGCTTTATGACTCTCCCTGTGACACAATTGTTATTTCGCCCCCCACTACTGCCAAATCCGCTCCTGTTATTATTATTCCTTCTCTCTCATTTCTCTATTTTCCCTACATTCCCGCCATTTTGAGCATCAGCCTGGGCTGAGGTAGAAATGACTAAAAGCGATTAGTAACGAAACTTCCACAGGCCGTCTGGTTCCCCGGGCGCTCAGCAGGAAAACCTAAACCGCTCATCGCCCATCTTTATGTACTTTCGAATATTCGTCTTGCCCGTCGTCGGGAAGCAGAGCTGCCTCTTGATGATCCCCCTTTCCATCTGAGATCTCCTGCTGGGCGGGTCTTTACTTCACAGAAGGAGGTGCAGATTCTGTACGGATTAAGCTCGGCTGCTGTCGAAAAGCCATCAAGCAGAAACGTTCACGTATTTGTAGCATCCACGAGGCGTGTTCCAGGGAACTTGGCGTTATGGACAAGGTTAGTTTGGGGTGGGGGAACTTGCGAGCCGCATCTGGGGTTTAATGACGATGCACCAAAGTTGACCGTTTCGTCAAACTTGCTGGGGTCAAATATGAACGGTTTGAGTATCCAAGTAATTTATGTGTTCTGTCTTTTTCTGAGATAAAACTCACTTGGGCCTCCCAAGCATCTGTCTAGAGCTCTTCTGCGATATGGCATTAGTATCAACCCCCTCGTCCCAGTATAACTCAGTACACCTTGTGTGTGATTGATAAGTTTTCCAGTTATTTTGGACATCAAACGCAATGACCAGAATTTAAAAACAATATTCCCTTTTCTTTGTCTACTTTTCTAAATACTAAATGTCTGTTTTTAGTTAACTCTTTCTAAACAATTTTACATGTCTTATAATACAATATTAAATGTTTGTTGTTAGTTAACTCTTTCTATACAATGTTAAATTTCTGTTGTTAGTTAACTCTTTCTACACAATATAAACTTCGGTTGTTACTTAACTCTGTCTTTAAAATATTTGCATATCCTTTACAGGACATCGCTGTCAACATCAGCATCTTTCAGCTGATTGTTGATTTCTTGTCATACAATGTTAAATGTCTGTTGTTAGTTAACTCTGCTTATACAATGCAGTTAACCGTGGATAAATATTGTGAGTCTATTGCAGGGGATTGCGACTAACCCCAGCAGCAGGTTAATTTTCTGGGTAATTGATTGATTGATTGATTTAGGAACCGACATCACAGCATTCGGAACATTCCCATAAGCGCTCCGTCCCCATCCTCAGCAACCAGTGAAGAGTTCCAACACTAATAGTTCCAGTAGCAATCTGATTATATGTCCGTTTCGCCTTTCCTCTGAGCGTCGAGCGTCGGCCAGATCCCCTCGTCACTCCTCGCTGCCTCATTCTAACCAGACTATGGTGATCCATTTGCTCCTCCGAGGTGTACACGTGCTCCCACGAGGCCGCAACCACATCTGCCTTGTCATGCATCAATACTCCACCAAGTTCTGCCGAGCCAGCCAATCTGTCCGCCTGTTCATTCCCCAGCACACCGGCATGCCCAGGAGAAAAGGTAATTTCTGGGTAATTTTAACGTTCAGTGGTTTGACATTGTTTGCTGAAGGCGAAGTCTGTGTTGAAGTCCCAATGACCGGTGTAGGAAACGAATCGTGCATACATTCATGACTCCACAGATAATCTTCATGTCTTACCTTCCCGCCTTCACAGGCCTTGGTTATATTCACATTTTTTTGGGGCATATCCCTTACAGGACGTTGCAGTCAACATCAGCATTTTTCAGCTGCTGTTGATGTACTAGGCAAGATTACGCTCAGTAGTTTGCCATTGCTTTCTGGGCGACCGGCTCACATACCCCGTAAGTTACCAACCGCTACCGATTCTCGCGCAGGTTACGTTACTCACGAGAATATACGGGATTACGGAGAAAAACGTTAACGCCTAGGTCAGGGAGACCGTACCGCAGGGAACATACCAAATTGTAAATTGTAATTGTCTAAATTGTAGTTTAACTCCTGTTTCATGGCATTTCTCTTTCATTATATTTCGTTCTTCTCTTTCATTATATTTCTTACTTTCCTTCTCTTTTGTGGTATTTCTTACTTCCTTTTTTGTGGTACTTCTTGCTTCCTTCCCTTTTGCACTATTTCTTATACCCCCCCCCCCCCCCTTTTCCTCTTTAATGTTATTTCTTGCTTTCCTTCTCTTTTGTAGTATTTCTTGTGAAGTGTTCGGACCATCATTTGTGTGTCAACTCTCACTATGCGTAACCCTTGCTGGAGTGAAGTTTATAGAAAGCGGATTAACATCAGTGATATGTGGTTCTCTCCCCTAATAGTGATAGTGTGCGCTTCCGTCTAGTGAGGCTCTGGGGGTCACTGGGTACTCAAGGCCACTCTGAGAATAAAAGGGGAGAAGAAGGGAGCTGGCCATGGCACGTCATTATGTCATGATAGAGTAAATGTGAAAGTGGAACACTCCAATATATATATATATATATATATATATATATATGTGTGTGTGTGTGTGTGTGTGTGTGTGTGTGTGTGTGTTTGTGTGTATGAATGTGTGTGTATGAATGTGTGTGTATGAGATAGTATTGCCTTTTGTCAAAGAGGGCAGGAAATACTCATAGAAATGTGGATCGTGTTGTTTGTGATATTATTGACGAAGCTGAACGGGATGAAAATAATTTATTATTAGACGTACAGCCGAGGTCGTGTACGGTCCTAGATATCAAGAGTGGTGAGGAGACTTCATCGCTGATGCTAGTCGGCACAACGATAGAAAATGGAAAGTAACGACCTGACATTTTGTTGAGTTTTTATTCGTAGACAGGAATGGGAACGGGCGAGGAAAGGGTGGATGGGGTGGGGGTGGGGGGTGTTGTCATGCTGTGTTCGTTCACTGGTAGTTTCAGCTTCGGTAGCGCAGTGTGATGTGTCATGTGTGTCCCTTCTTGTGGGTCATGAAGGCAAGGAATCCCTGAGTCTTTCTGCGGTTCATTGATGTAATTTTATTCGAGGCCATTTGTTTATTGATCCCCCTAAAAAGCTGAAAAATGACTTTAATTGTTAAACGATGAAATTGTAACCCGCAGGCCAGTCTGGTGGGCGTGAAGGTAGTTGACACGCTGTCATTTGATCAATGTGTTTATATGCCCAGCCATGCAGCCTGAAGTGGGCGAGTCATTTTGACTTAAATACATACCTGATCTGCAACCTGGCTCCGCCTCTAAACACATTCCCCCGTTGCTGGAGAATACTAGATGGTGGACAAGAAACAAGCCATACATGCTTACAATACAGAGTGTCTATTAAACCTTATGCAGTCGACATCGCCGCGGAACTCTCTGTCGAAACCCAGACACCTAATTTACAAACTCAAGAACAGAGAGGAATATCGCCAGACACCTAATTTACAAACTCAAGAACAGAGAGGAATATCTCAGACACAAAGGTGCAAGTTTACAGACTTCTTGTCTACAACAGAGAAGAGATCACAAGTCCACAAAACTGACCAGACAGGGAGGCGCAGAGACTAAACAAAGATAAGACATCAGCTTGGCACAGAATAGAATGAAAGCCAAAAAAGGACATCAGAGATCGCAAATGGAAACTGATTTTCACAATGATCAGTTTGACAACGAATCATGGCAGCTATCAATCGGTGGCCCACTCGAAGTCCCGGTGGACAGGGATTGGTGTGCTAGGGTTTGAAGACTTGCGTTATTTCTGGTCGTTGTTCGATATACATGCTGGAATCTGTCGTCTTCTCACCTCACACATCTGCTACATAGTTTTCCCACACATTTTTCGTGACTTGCCTGGCCAAAATCGTGAATATGTTAATTGTTCTTCGTTTTTCTGGATGTATTTGTTCTATCTCATAATTTCCTTTCTCGTTTTATGTTCTCACTTTCTAACATTCCTTTGTCGTTGGTCTGTCATGCCTTTCCAGTTGTGTCACTCCACATGATGGTTGGACACAAACTTTAGGCGTTTCTTTTGCCTGGCCTTTTGGCGCAAGACATTCGAGGGTTCATTCTGGCCTCTATTTCATGCATGATATATGACGATCTGGGCTTACGTTCTCTGACAGTTTACCCCTTTGGGCACGATACATGGTAGGTGGCAGGGTGACCAGATCGCCGTGATCAAAAGAAGCCAAGTCACGAAATAAAAAAGCCAAAATAAAGCCAAACATTGCCTAGTAAAAAGATATGTTAAAAATATACTTATATCACATGAAGACCTCTTCTTCAAATAAGTATTTCTCTTCATTGTTGAAATTCAGTACAGGATTCATTAGAATATACTATTCCAGCTTTGAAATCATTCAACATTTTGGATGAAGGTACAAATTCATTACAACACTTGTTTGAAGATAATGGTTCTGCTCTAATTCTAATAATTGCTTCTAAAGAGAGACAGCTGAAGTCTATTCCTTGCTTTGGTTTTTATGCATGTTAAAAGAGAGAACATCCTCTCCACTGCGGTATTGCTAATAAGTGTTATTAAGCAAGTAAGAACAAAAGAAGCAAGCTCTTTAAATTGGGGATGTTTCATGACTCCTTGCCAGAACTGCTCTGCATTTTTAGGCAGTCCATTTTCTTTAAATTGTTCTTCTTCCTTCCAATCTATAAAATTTTCTGTATTGTTCTTCAATAATAGTGTGGTTTTCTTCAGCCAAATTCAAAAAGGGCAATTTCGAAAATAGTGGTCTAGAAGCCTGGTTTAAGGTTATTTCGGGGTTAAAATTGGTTAGATCTTTAAATATATTTCTTGCTGAAGGAAGCCGCTTTCTAACTTGATAAAGTGCTTCTTCTCGCACTGATAAGCATCTTTCTTTGAGATCTAAGACCTCTTGTTGGCAATTAATTTTTGTATCAGAACTTTTCTGAATGTAGTTATCACACTCTGACAGGAATTTGATGCCAAAATCAACATTAGAAACATCTTTTTTCTTATTATTGGTATCATAAGTCCTACTATTACGACGCTTATAATGCAAAAATAGTTCTCCATGTAATTCGTGAGGATCTGCCTTACTTTTCTGAAAAAAGGCTATTTAACCTTTCGAATTCCTGCATAATAGGGGTTGCGAAATGAAAATAAAGGTAGTGTCTTTGATCTAGAAGCATTTCCTTTATAAGTCGTGACTTAAATTTAGTGTAATAATTTGCTAATTCAGCAGAAATAAAATAAGCCTTGAGTTCTTCCCAATTTATTAGAATGTTGAACATTACTTTTCCCCGGACAATCCAGCGAATAGAAGAAATTATCTCAAAGGAAGTGATGCAGTTCTAGCTTGCTGAAATTCTGTCGATGAGTTCATAATTTTGAATAAATCTTTAAATGCTTCTCGTCTTAGATTGCTATGTCTAAACCAATTTGGTATTTCTGTCAGCAAAAGTCCAATGTTTTAAGGTAGTTTTGACACTGTATATTTGATGCACAATGCTAATGAATTGCAAACACACTTATACTGAACACATGAAGGAGATACATCTGTCATTCTGGACCAAACTGAATTGTTGCATCCAACCATACTGGAAGCACCATCGCATGCAAAACCAATGCAATTTTTTAATGATTGATTACATTTTTCAATTTCATCCTAATTTTCAGCTAATTTAACTTTGTCATCAATTTTCTTGCTTATTGTCACCACTGAAAGTGTTTTTTGTGAAGAAGATGGCGCGCTCCGCTTGTGTTTTTCTGTTGTTGCATGATTTGCGAGATTTGAAAATCTTGGAACAATATTACAATGGCACAGTTTGCAATATGCCTGTTCAGAACCGTCAAGCTTATCATTTTGCATTTGTTTTTGCTTAAAAATAGTAACACAAGACAACAATTAACTGTAAAAATTCAAAAAAGAGGCATATACCATTACACATTGTTAAAAAGCCAAAAGAAAGCCAAAAAGCCAAACTGATTTTCTGACGCCAAACCTGTTTTAAAGAAGCCAAATTTGTCAAATTTGGCTTTAAAAAAGCCAATATGGTCACCCTGGTAGGTGGTGTCTTTCTTGTGCTTCCAGAACATCCCAGATTGTTGAGGGGAACTCCGTACTGGAAATCAAAGCCAAATCTATCTCAACACCATAACCGTTGTATAGACTTGTATCCATCCACCACCGTTGAATCTCATGCTTTACATCATTGGTCAAGTCCCGTTTATATGTTCCACAATTATCGTTGCAACATTCACGCCTATGACATTCAATGATTGTTGCATCCGTCAGATTACTCTGCTAAATCAAGAGGATGTTGAAGTCATATACCCATTTCTTTAGTATGTGTGCTGACTGCTATGCGCTTTGGTAGTTTCAATGGCCCATCATGTAGCGGGCGCTTTTCCTACATCGATCGTGACACAGTCCGCCAAAAGGTTTCTCGATCTCTTGTCGTGTCTCCTGTTTCCTGCACCCTCATGCCCAAGGTGTCTGTCATGCCCTGCCTTTTCTTCTAGGGATCAGGTTCTGAAGCGAAGGGGTTACACACCCAATTCGCCATTGCGTATACCGTGCTCGAAACATAACTGCGGTAGATTTGGAAGCAGACCGCCCTGTGCTGGTTTCATACATGCATGAGTGCTGGTCGTTCAGAAAGCAATGGCAAACTACTGAACGTAAATATGCTAATAAAAATCGCAAATAGCCAGAAATGATGGGGGTTTGACTGCGACTGCTTGTAAAGAAAAGGCATCTAACATGTTTGTCTTCTTCCAGAAACCATGTCTCCCATCACTATTTTTTTCCAAGTCATTGTTATGCTTAATACGGACAACTGTGCTTGTTTCCGACATGACTGACTGACTGACTGGCACCTTGCCGTTTTGACAAACAATAGTGTGTAAAATGGAGCTAAGCCTCTACATAACATAAAGCCTGGGCTGAATGTAGAGACCATGCGTTGCCCATGCAGCATAATCCCTCTCTCAGTCTGCCTACTTTACTCCACAGGAAAGGCAATACCAATACGTCTGGAACAAGACAGGCTGCAGAAGCTGTCAGATCCGCCGTCCGAGCTTCCATCCTAGACAGTTGCCGACCAAGGCCTCTGGCCTGGTCTGCCCTGCCATGACATTTAGTCTTTAGGTTGCATTTCCTCGCACTAGGGTAAGGCCCGTATCCTCCCAATTGTACTCCTACGCCCGAAGCCGCTGGCACAATGTGGGGTGTCGGGTTTGGTGAGCGCCGCCCAACATTTGGCGCTAACAGAAAGCAGGTAGTACCATCTATTGCCAATCGGTAGCTCACTGATATCTGACTAAGACCTATCTTTATATTTCTACATGCCGTACAGGTTCTTGGCCAGTTTTCTTCGATGTTCAGACCGTGTAGAATATCAGCTTGTTTCTCTTTCCTGAGCTAAGATATTCTAAGAATGATTTTCTAACATTTAAGCTTAAAATCTCAGTTTTCTTCCTTTGTGATCCAACAGCCCAACAATAAATTGTAATGTTAGTATGTCAATCTTATTATTCATCATTTGCTAGCTCGTTTTTCTTCCCTTCCTCTTCCTCAACCTCCTTTACCTTCTGCTTGTCGTTGTAATCCTTTATTACTTTAGTGTCGTCCCTGGAGTGAGGGGAATCAACACCCACATTTTTATTTTTTATTACCCCAATATTATTGTCCTAGAGAAACCCCCAGAATCCGTCCACAAAACTCCGTCAGTCTGCAGACACCTCTTTCTTACTCTCACTCACCCCTGGATCATGCCCCCTCTCACTCTTGCCCCACACAACATACTCAACAACTCTAGCTTAACAAATAAATACAAAATAATTTATTAAAGCAAGGAGTATGTGTGTGAGAAGTGTGTGTGTAATGTGTAGAATGTATGTCGAATTCTAGTGTGTCTGTAGATTCAGAGCAGCAGATCAGGAGCCAAGTCAGATGATCATCATAGCAAGGGTACTGTGGTGAAACGCCAATGGCTCATGTCCTCATGCCTTCTTTTATTTTGGGTAAACAGGGGGAAACGGCTTTCGGAAGCTCTCAGTTCTCTTGTTCGCTCAATCTCCATGAAAGATAGTTCTTTGGGGTTACCTTCATAACACAATCTTTACATGGAGCGAGTAGATATGGGTCTTTTCTTTCGGGTAGACCCGATAGAGCGCCTTGCGCCAAATGCGCACTGGTGCGGCTTCTGGAGAATTCATGTCCGTTTCTACTGATCGTTACTCAATGGCGAATGTCAAGAGTTCAAGTTAAAGATTGAGACATTTTAAAAGGTCTCCTACTGGTGGAATGAAAAGGTAAACTTGGGTTTTCTTTGGTCCAGCAAAAACTTGGCCTATAAATATCTATTGTCTTAACGACTGAGAGGATATGGCGAAACAGCAGTCTTGCCATATTGGGAGGGGGTGACCGTTAGCCGATCTGGCTACGCGTCTTAATCTTGGCATGGCAAGGGAACAAATCTGAAGAATAAGTAGTTACCAAATGATATCGCTTGTTCTTGGCAGCCGATAGACGAGTGCTATCTTTCTTCCTACGGCTTACCGTTACTTAGTAGTATCTCTCATTGAAATATAAGCACATTAGATAGCTACGGTGTGCCGGAGGGAGGGAAGGGCTCCTTGGGGATGGGGTCCACCAATCTATGATCTATCTTCTTGAGCCGGAAGAGGCTATCCACGGTGCTATCTCTTTCGTCTTTTAGTCGATAGGATGATGTGGGGATTATAAAAAAACTTCGTTATCTTATTGAGAGAACCTGCATTCCTCTGAATCTACATGTTAGGTGAGGCACTGCCGGTACATTGCGGCGACAGCTCAGACAAGAGCAGCAGCCGGAGGAGGTAGTATCTTCTTTCATATTCTTGCTGGGAATGGGGAACTACACTGCGTGCAATACAACCCCACTACCATACTATTAGTTAACGGGGAGAAACACACAGATTACTAGGCACACCACACCACAAGATCTTGGTTGTGACAAAGGCATGGTTTGCAAGTGAGAGGGAAGCATGGACATGAATGTGCCCAATAATAATAAAGGCTTGGTATGAGTGTGGAGAGTGAGTCTTATATGCAAAAGGTTCCTAGGGTCAAACGACAAGACCTCGTCAAGCTGAAGGCCTAGTCTAGGAAAGACGCTGCCAATCCAGGACCTCTTGTCAGGTCGGGCAAGTTCAATCAGGGCTCTTGATTAGTATTATTATGTATATATTTTGTTATGGCAATTGATGTGCTGAGACCCTTAGGAGTCTCCATGTAGGCTGTACCAGAGGTTTAGGCTGGAGACTCTCACAAATGTTTGTCCTTTCCAGGGTCCTTCTTTTGGAAGTATGAACAGAGCTGAAGGTCTCGACAGGGCTCTACGCAGAAAGTATGTTTATGACTATGCCATGGCAAGGTTTGGGCCATGCCAGCTCTAAGAATATGATCTCTACGAGATAGAGCCACTGCTGACCTTGAAAGAATGACCATCAGCTATACTGACACATCACCAGTCATCTCGATTGAGTCCTTTTGTATTATTGGCTGGACCCCGCCAATCATTCAGACACACCCATTATTATATCAGAACTGTTCTCCAGGATAGTATTTCCTACCTGACATTATGCCAGGTGATTCCACGGCACTTCCCTAGAACATTTGATTACTAAAGACTGTGGTCCATGGAAACTTGGAAGTTTGCTTCTACAGAAGGCTGTTGTACGTACAACCAATTACCTGGAAGGAAGGAGATTCTTGCACACGCGGTGAGCTGTATGTGGACGGATCGGACAGTGTATGAAGCTGGGTCTGTGAAGATAGCTACCTGAGGCTCTGTGCCTGAACGTTATCCTTGTTGTGTCTGTTTAGAACTATCTGTTTTATCTGCCTTAATGTTTTCCTGTGCTGTTCTTTATTACTTTAATAAATCACGTTTTAGTTTACTTCAATGAGCACTGGGTTAATTATGTGTCAGCCAGAAATACACCTTAGGGACTAGGTCCCTAGGTCGAAAGAAAGAGTGACATTGAGTCCGGGGAACGGAAGAGGGTTGGCAAGTAAAGACCTATCCCAGCCAGGGCTATAGACGATTATTTAAACATTGTGACAGGGCTATTTGGGACCCTCCATGTAGCTTGTTACAGGTACGCCACAGCATGATAGCTTAGCATAAGAACACCTCACCCATTGATGCGTCTCTTTTTCCAGACGTTGACTTTCTCCGGGATCCACTGGGTCGACTAGGTGCATGATCCTCCGAAAATAGTTATTGTTTAACATTAATCATGGATCTGTCATTCACTGTAAAGACTAAGGTCCCTATAATTCAGATAAGTACGGATCTCTGTACCATGAAAACTAGGTTTCAATGTCACAGGTCTCACATTTTTTTTCTAATCCGTTTTCATAGATTGTCACACACAAACGGTTCTAAAGTACTTCTTCACTGCACTAAATTATTCCACAAGAAGCCATGTTCTATGTTCTTTTCTATTCACTAGTGTTCAGAGGTATGTGGTGAAGAAAACGAGTATCACCCAACCTGGGTGAATCCTTATTGTAAATGAATCGTTTATAATGTTTTGCTCAACTGAGCCAGTTTCGTATGGACCCTCTGGATCCTGGGCCTAGCATAAACAGTGCTGACCATACTTTCTTTTGGGTGTTTATTCATCTTATAAAATAAAGTGAATGTTCATTTGATGTTCTTCTTAATGAGAGTTGACCTCCATCAAACTCAGTGTAGAGCTTCCTCATAGACGTAGGGGAACCTGTTAGAGAGAGAGACCACATCTGGTGAAGGCCGCCTGATACTAATCCCTACTAGCTGAATGTAGGCCTACTGCCTTGCTCAGAGATTTATCAGGGAACTAAACTCTGTCATGGATCAGAGTGGCTCATCACCTCAATCTGAATCAGGTTAAGACAAGGAAAGACCAATAGACAGAGTGCAGAACCCCAGTAGGCACCCCACTGGAAGATCCCACTATTGGACATTTTCCCCATCTGCCAACCCACTACACTATTCTCTCCAGCAGAGCTAATTCTCACTTCACTACTCTATTCTCACTAACAGAGCTAATCATCACTTCACTATTCTATTCTCAACTAGCAGAGCTAATCATCACTTCCCTAGCTAGTTTTAACAAGGCTACTGCCTATACTAATTAGGCCTAAATATATTATCTATAATACCTTATGCAACACCGCATCACTCCTGGATGGCCTCTACAATTTGCCATAAAGACACATGTTAGTTAATCTTTAATTAATTCTAACACTGTAGATGCTCTCTCCGAATTCCCAACAGCGGTACAGAAAACACGTCAGCTCAGGTCGACATTCTTGTCTACACTACTGTACACAAGTCATGTTTTTGTCAAAGAGCCTAGAGTTATTTTAGTGACGTTCCTTTGATGTCAAAACATCAGATGGTTCCAGGGGCAGATTATCCATTTCAGAATAAGTTCTCTCCCCTTCGTTTAAATCAATACAAAAGTGATTCCCCTTGTTTCAACATCCAAAACAAGGTAGCGAGTTCCTGCATTTTCCCAATGGTCACAATAACAAGCCTACAACTTTCTGTCGTGTGGGGACTTTCAAAGCCGACTGCATTGATTGATCTTTCCGACTCTCCGTTGTAAACAACTGCAGCTGTTGCGAATCAAACTGTCCTTGGTATTTTTATCATCTGATTGTAAAATTAAAGTGATTTCACGATACTGCTGCTCCTGTTTATATCGGCTAAGTGTATCCACTGTAGAACACGATCACCCTGGCCACACGGAAGACTCCGTATGGAATGTTCATTCATGAATGACAGTTAACAAAAATGGAGGTCAACCTGGTTGAGCCACCGTACCCAGTAAGAAATAGAGGATGTGCTAGATCGAGGATCGAGGCCTTATACCTGGCTAGGTCATCCATTTTTGCACGGTAATCCATTTATACTCCCTCACCAGCTATACCTGCCTGGAAGAGTGTAATGTTGTGTAAATATATAAGGAGTACCTGACCATGTATAGTGGAAACTATGTGGCAGAAAGGGTTAATATAACAATAGTCTAGGTTAAAAGGAGTTAAAATAATGTTGTTGTTTGTCCATCGAGAATGATGATGATAATTCACTTCATCCAGTGGGGGTTGAAAGTATGGAGCCATGAGTTCTAAGATGGCTGGCAAGGCCTATTTTGTGTCGAAATGTTCTTTGACAACATGGGCAAAGAATGCTTGACGTTCCAGGAGGAGGATCTTTTGCAGTAGTTTTTCTGTCCAGCCTTTTTTTCCACAGCTCTTGCAGTCCTGTTTGCTTCACAAGTGATTACACCCTTGCGTAATGATGTACGCCACGAATTTCGGTCCTTGGCTGCAGTCTCCCAAGTGTCATGATGAATTCCAAAAGCTTTTAGTGAGATCTCCAGAGTGTCTTTAAAGTGTTTCCTCTGACCGCCTTGGGAGCGTTTACCGCAACGCAGCTCACCGTAAAAAAATTCGTTTAGGGAGTCTATGATCTGGCAATCGAGTCAAGTGACCAGTCCAGCGAATCTAATTCTTCATTTATAGAGTGTGGATACTGCGCATGGACGCTCTTTCTAAGAGTTCAGTGTTTGGGATCTTGTCTTGCCATTTAATCTTCAATAGCTGCCTAAGGCAGGCTGTGTGGAAGTGGTTTAATTTCCTAGCGTGTCGCTGGGAAACAGTCCAGGTTTCACAAGCATACAGCAGTGTGGATAATACAACTGCTTTGTAGACTTTCAGCTTGGATTACAGGCTTACTCCATTTCTGTCCCATACATTCTTGTACAGTCTGTCAAAGGCCACGCTGGCCTTGGAGATTCTTGCATTCACTTCATCATCAATTGTGGAAGCTTGTGACACAGTGCTGCCAAAATAGGTGAATTTGTTCACAACACTTAGTCTATGACCATTCACTTTGATATACAATAAATAAATAAATAAATAAATAAATAAATAAATAATAATAAATAATTGTTTACAATAGGAGTAATAGAAACAACTAGGTTAGAGTGGGTTAAATTAAGTCTGCGACAGAAAGCGTTCAATGAACGACAATGTGGAGCAGAAATAGTTGTTCTGTTTCATCTTATGTGTACACCGTCAGACGTCAACCTGACTATTTACAGAAAGCAGCAGTCAACTTGAGCTTGTTGACAGCTCTACAGAGTTTATCCTCAGATGGTGCTGGTGTGGGTCAAAAATACTTTTCTCTGTTCTGTGGACACTCTTGCAGTAAATGTTTAGCTGTGATTTTACAGTGACATTCATCAGTACCTGTAGTTGACTAAACAAATACTATTTCAGTCTTTTATATCTTGCGCGGAGCCTGAAGATTGTTACTTGTTTACCTCGGTATAGTCGGTAATACGCATCATCATCATCATCATGTGCCGTGCCGATAATAGTGGGCGTAATGTTTAGCCATCTTATACGATCACACAGTCGTGGGTCAGCTCTGTGTTCTTGTCTCGACCACGTGGTCAAGCCATCCAGACATTTACTTATCTGCCTTCTTCTTGTTCTTTTCCCCACAACAACATTTTCAGTAAGGTCTCTAGTTTAGTTCTTCTCATAACGTGTCCAAAATTTTTTAACTGTCTACATCTAATTTCTCTAATAATTTTACGGTGTTATTTGCTTCTTGTAGGACGTGCATGTTGGTTTTTATGTCTGTCTATGGAATACTTTGTAATCTCCAAAGAAACCTCATTCTTACTGCCATCAGATGTTTTACAGCTTGTCTTCTCATTGTCCACGAATCTTATATCTGCTAGTTCTGCGCTGTTTTTGCTTTTCAGTAGTGAGACAACTAACTTGGTATCTTTGCAGAGAGCTATGTATTTCTCTTTATTTCTGTCTCCTTCAACAGTATTTCTGCTGCAGTTTTCAAGTCATCTACCTCTGTTCTGAAGTTATGTGACAATTTTCCAGCTGCCGCTGACTGTGTTTTTGTGTGTGTTCCAGTCGTTAGAGTATTTGCATGGGTCTAGGTGGTACTTGGGTTATAGTCTTATCATGCATGATGTGGATGGTTTTCTTCTATCTGCTTTATTACAATATTAATTTTTCCTTCTTCCCACAGCTATTATTTCAGGCAGACTGCTATTGTCTATAAGCTGAGAACCCGTGTGTATTGTAGATGGGTTAGAAAGAGTTCAATAAACAACATTTTGGAACAGAAAGAGCACAATAAACAACAATCTGGGACAACAAACAACAATCTGAAACAGAAAATATTCAGTGAAGAACAATCCGGCATAAAGTCTTTTGTGGACACCTTGTAAAACCTTAGCTCCCTTGTACACCGTCCCAGCCCCTCCACCCCACCACGTGTTAAAAAAAAATATTCCACTCTGCCTCGAATATCTCACCACCTTAAAATAACACCAGCCACCCCACCCACCGCTCTCCTAACATGGTTTCTAGATGTCTCCGTCTTCAAAGAGTTTGCCCATGCGAAAGGACTCGATTGTCTAACGGAGCGAGGCGGGGACGGCACAGAATGGTCGCCTACCAGGGAGTCCCTCTACCCAATGACTGCTGTATGCAGTTTATGTATCCGTGCCTGGAGTTTCCATTGAGTTCAGGTAGAAGCACTGGCGCCGATCGCAGAATGGAGACCCATCTACTGAAGCTGTCAAAGCCGGCGAAGTAATCTGCTAGGGCTGGGATTTTAAGCGCATCATCGATAATCAACAAGGCCCCTATAAAATCCGTGTTAGTAGAACGACCAGCAGCTCAACGTTGCTGTCTAGTCTCTGAACTGTGCATTGGGAATGTTCGTTTGTTTACACAACTTTGAAGTTATTGTTGACAGGAAGGTGACAATGCAAAGACCCACAAAATGCAACATCATAGTAAATGGGACAACTGTGAAGTAAGTTAATAAGTTCATATATCTAGACTAGGCACTCTGCTAACAGCAGATGGGGATTGTATGCAAGAAATGAAATGTAGGAAACATAATAGCAAAGCAGAATGCCACTAGATGAAGAATATACAACGTATCTAAGTCAATGACAGTATTGTTTTGCTCGCACGCTGCTACCAGTAGTTGCTACTGCTAGTTGGTGCACTTGACTGAATTTGCGTAAGAGTTAGTTTTCTTATTACCAGTGCCCCTCGCCATCAGACAAACCCTCTCCATTTCAGCCCAAGTCAATGACAAGAAGTCCATATTAAATTCTAACTGACCGAGCGGCGTCAGGAATGAACCCACTACGCCGCTGTCAGAAGAGCAATTGTCAGTGTATAGAACCTATCTGCCACGCCGACCTCTTTAAAAGTGAAAGGCTTCTTAATAGTTGAATACATCCAATACTGGTTCATGGAGGTGAATTATGGACAATCAGCAGATCAACTAGAAATGATACAGAGACTGGATAGATGTAGTTCTTTGTACAAATGCTAAGGACCTATAGCCAAGATAAAAAGTAGCGTAGAGGATGTCTTCGAAGAATGCAGCTCACAAAGAGAAATGTTTACGCGTGACAGAAATAGACAATTCGTCTTCATTTGACGAGTCATGTGAAGACGTCAGGTAAACTGGAGAATGTCATGAGAAGAGGTAAGGTACACTGAAGAATGTCATGAAAAATGGTCAGGTCAACTGGAGAATGTCATGAGAAGAGGTCCCATAAACTGGAGAATGTCATAAGAAGAGGTCAGATAAACTGGAGAATGTCATAAGAAGAGGTCAGATAAACTGGAGAATGTCACGAGAAGAAGTCCCATAAACTGGAGAATGTCATAAGAATAGGTCAGATAAACTGGAGAATGTCATAAGAAGAGGACAGATAAACTGGAGAATGTCATGAGAAGAGGTCCCATAAACTGGAGAATGTCATAAGAAGAGGTCAGATAAACTGGAGAATGTCATAAGAAGAGGTCAGATAAACTGGAGAATGTCATGAGAAGAGGTCAGATAAACTGGAGAATGTCATGAAAAATGGTCAGGTCAACTGGAGAATGTCATGAGAAGAGGTCCCATAAACTGGAGAATGTCATAAGAAGAGGTCAGATAAACTGGAGAATGTCATAAGAAGAGGTCAGATAAACTGGAGAATGTCACGAGAAGAAGTCCCATAAACTGGAGAATGTCATAAGAATAGGTCAGATAAACTGGAGAATGTCATAAGAAGAGGACAGATAAACTGGAGAATGTCATGAGAAGAGGTCCCATAAACTGGAGAATGTCATAAGAAGAGGTCAGATAAACTGGAGAATGTCATAAGAAGAGGTCAGATAAACTGGAGAATGTCATGAGAAGAGGTCAGATAAACTGGAGAATGTCATGAAAAATGGTCAGGTCAACTGGAGAATGTCATGAGAAGAGGTCCCATAAACTGGAGAATGTCATAAGAAGAGGTCAGATAAACTGGAGAATGTCACGAGAAGAGATCAAGTAATTTGGAGAATGTCACAAGAAGAAGTGAAATGGGGAATGCTTCGAGAAGTGGTAAATTGTCACGCGAAGATGTAGGTATTAGCTAGATACCTTGAGAAACTATGCAGAAACATATATATCGGACATGATTCATAATACATAAGACAAGCGGATGTAGACAAGCATCACAACCAGCGACATGCGGCACGAACTATGAGAAGATATATCTTTAGAACGACACAGTGGTTCTGAAGTGCCACGGTCAAGACTCACAGTGTCTCGGACCTCGCGTAACCGCCTCGTGGGGGAAAATGTGAAAAAGACATTAGTGTGGTTATTGAATGGGGGATCTACTAAAGTGTCGTTTATGGTGAGGTTTGTTAGGGCATAAATACTTTGCAAAATTGCAAGTAAGCTAGTAAGTAAAGGAGTAAAGGGACTCTTTTCACACCTCAAGGCGTAAGCATGGCATATGGTGTTACCATATTTTATAGACCAATCGGAGCTGAAGATGAGATGTGGTCAATATCACATTGACCGCGTTTGTTTCCTAAGACATTTCCTGGTACGCATTTTGGACTGGGAGCCCAAGTCAAGTTTAAACATCATCCTCCATGCGAATGAGAACCTAACACCAGCGGTGCCACCACGATATTCTTAAACAAGTGAATCGGTACAATTATCTCGGAACTGTCATGACATCTGATGGGAAGATACCTTGAAGAGATAAGAACAAGAATCGATATGGCGAAGGCAGCCTTTTGTAAGATGAAAAACATACTGACCAATAAAAAGATGCAATTTGCAATGAGAAAAAAAAAGTGTTGAAGTGCTACATAGAACCTGTACTTTTGTGTGAATGTGAAGCATGGACAATGAGCAGACAAGCTGAAAAACATCTGATGACTGAGCGTGTGCCGCCTGGTCTAATGTTTACACACCCGCTTCACACGCCAGTGATCCGGGGTTTGTTTCCGTGTCCGGTCAAGGATATGCACTACTGAAGAGCTCAAATGAGAGCGAAACTCGAGTCTAGTGCTTGCACATTGACGTGGATAGGCCTTAGGTTCATACCAGAGTGCGATCAGCGTTGCCAGTAGTGGGTTGTGCTCAATATTTAAAAAAAGATTAATTCTCACACTGACCAAGGCATGGTGAGATGTATCGTCTTGCTTTTTCGCGAACATAGGACGTTCTAGTACCGGCCTTGCCCATCTTGCTGGTTTCTGAGCTAGGAGATTAGAAGGAAGCCTCTGCAATGCAGGCACCGATGAGATGGTACTTCCGTGCTAGGTCGGGACTAATGTCACTATACCAACCTGACTCCTATAGATGCATGTCCTCTTCAGGGCTCAGACGACCTTTGGGGTTAGCGTGCCGAATTTAAAGAGTTAAACTCACAGCCCTTCAGGTGAATATAAAGCAGCGTACCAACTTAATTAATTATTAAAACAGAACATTGTAAACCAACATACCAACCTAATTAAAGATTAAAACAGAACATTATAAATCCACATTCCGAACTAATTAAACATTAAAGCAATGAATTATAAACCCACATAATTTATTATTAAACGTGTGACAGATTCAAGTAATTATTACAAATGTTAAAATATTAACACAGTGAACATACTGCAATTAAAGCAATGGCGCGCACGCACACACACACACACACACACACACACACACACACACACACACACACACACACACACACACACACACACAGAGTGTGTGTATGAGAGAGAGAGAGAGAGAGAGAGAGAGAGAGAGAGAGAGAGAGAGAGAGAGAGAGAGAGAAACGAACGAACGAACGAACTTTATTTTAAAAGGGTAACAAATTGGACACGCAGGCCCGTTTTACATTCGGCCCTTTCGATCACTCATCTTTCATTCATCAAATGTGCATGTTACATATACATAGGGAAAAATAACATTGTCAAATTGATTTTGTAAGCATAAACAATGCATATTACGCATGGTACATTCAATCAATCAATCATGTGCCATGCCGGAAAGCGTGGGCGGTCATGACTCGCCATTTCACTCGCTCACCAGTGTCGTGGATCAGCTCATTGTTCCTGTCTCGTCCATGCCATGTGGCTAAGCCATCCAGGTATTTTCCTCTCGGTCTTCCTCTTGGTCTGTTCCCCTCGATCTTGCCAGTTGTCACTAAGTTCTCCAATCCATTTCTTCTCATAACATGTCCAAAAAATTTTGACTGTCTACGTCTAATTTTTCTAATCAGTTTACGATGTTCATTTGTCTCCTGTAGTACTTGGTCATTGGTTTTTCTGTCTGTCCATGGTATTCATGGTATTCATGGTACATTCACATGGGGGGAAAAAACATTGTCAAATGAAAGTTGTAAACATAAACAGTGCATATTGCAATGTTGTGAGACACATCCCCCATCCACCCTCACACCCCGCAGCCACCCACACATCCCTCAGCCACCCACACACCCCCACCCACCACATCCCCACCCAACCACACATACCTCCACGCACTCACACAGACTCAGGCAAACATACACGCCGCCACCCACCGATCCCCCCACATTTCCCCACCCACTTATACACCCCCCCCCCCCCCCCACCCATCCCATAACCGACACGCACACACCCACCCACATATTCTCCACCACCCACCCACACACCCGCAACCACCCAGCAAAACACACATCACAAAACCACACACACATACCCCCGTCAACCGAGAGAGAGAGAGAGAGAGAGAGAGAGAGAGAGATAGAGAGAGAGAGAGAGAGAGAGAGAGAGAGAGAGAGAGAGAGAGAGAGATAGAGAGAGAGAGAGAGATTTTAAATAAAGGTAGCCAGAAAGGTGTCATTGTTTGATACTTTTACAAATCCTTGAAAGTTTATCTTTCACAGAAGTTTCATGGAACTAAATTCAACTTCTGCTAACAATGCAAAACTGCTAACCAAATGCACTGTGCATATATAACCAGGTAGCCATTGCAAAAACAAACACTTGTATCGACGCGTTAAACAAGATCAAGATCAATTAACACCATTAATCACTTATGTTGGCCGTGGCTGGTTGACATCGTAACATCATAAACTGACATGTGCTGCACTGTCGTCAAGCTTGTGGCTCAGTACATCTGACTTCAACTAGCAAACCATTGTTAGGGTTTACTTTCCATAGCCTTTGAACTTTCCCCAGTCTACAAGTTGTATCTTTTTTGTCTGGTTCCTATCCTCTGACCTGTCCGACACGGGAGACCCTATCAGAAATTCCGCTACCTTCGCCATAGCTCATGGGATGATAGGAGCCGTTCAACCTCTTGAATTTGGAGATACGACAGAGGGATGCGGCTTCAATGTGGAGATACGACAGAGGGATGAGGCTTGTTGTATTTCATTCTTCTTTCTTTCTTTCGTGCCATGGTGGACTCCGATGTGGTCTGCAAAAATGATGGTAGGCCGACAAGAATGGCAATAAGGCCTGGCGATGCAGACACAGCTATTGACTTGGCACTTGTCTCCCAGTCATCAGTCCTTGATGTAAAGTGGAATGTTTTGAATGACCATGGGAGTGATCACATGCCATGCTCAGTCCTGATCTCTAAACCCAGGAAAGTTAAAGCTGGGAGAGCGCGCTAGACCTTCCGTTATGAGTGGACCGATTGCCTTCTTGGACGCCTCAGACAAGGGGCATGCAACAGGACTGTTAAAACTCCCTTTTTGCAGCCCCCATGGTGGACCCCAGAAGTAGACCATGCTTGGAAAGCAAAGAGAGCTGCAGTGAAGCAGCTAAAGAAAGTGCGACAGACACTTCGAAGCTCACGAGAGGAAGTGGACACAGCGGAAAATGTCAAGAAAGACAAGGTGGAGGTTTTCAAGCGCTGTGCTGCAGAGGCCAAAAAGGCAAAATGGGAATGTTTCATGAAGGAGATTGGAGGTGATAAAACACTGCGAAAATTCTGGAAACTGCACAGGCAAATGCAGAGAAAAGATCGGCCGATGACAGTGGGAACAATCTATAGAGATGATGGTGTGCGCGTGACAACAGACAAAGAGAAAGGGGAGGCGTTTCTCAAGAGATTTTTAGAGCAGACCAATCATAATGATACGGACACCAGGGATGCAATTAGAGAGGAGTTATCTGGCACCACGAAGAATATGCAGTATGAAGACATCATACGGGTGGAAGATGTTAAACACATTTTGAAAAAGGCAAAAGACACGGCACCAGGGCCCGATGGGGTCAGGTATGGCCACATGAAGGGTTTGAGCGAAGCAGACCTGGAGGAGATGACCGACTGCTTTAACCAGAGCATTAGGACAGTATCAGTACCGCAGGATTGGGTGCACAGCTATCTCATCCCTCTCCCAAAACTATTCAAGGATCACTCAAAGCTTAGCGGCTTTAGGATCATCACCCTTCAACATACATTTGGGAAGGTTTTAGAGAAGATAGTCGCTGTTAAGCTGCAGGATTTTTTGGAAAGGGGGAAGCTTCTTCCAAGAGGCCCGGGGAGCTACAGGCCAGGAAAAGATACCTGGTCTAATGCAGCCACTTTTGCCTTTGATGTTTATGAGGGGTTCCAGAGTAGACGGGAAACGATGGCTGTAGCGCTTGATCTCGAGGATGCGTACAATAGAGTTCAATATGATATTTTGATGACTGCACTGATGGAAAAGGGGGTCAATCCCTGGTTGGTGAACTGGATAGCAGCCGTCCTGCACTCTCGTCGGGTTGCTCTCCGTCTGGGCGCATGGACCTCAGAGCCACATATGTTAACCCCGGGACTGCCACATGGATCTGCAGTCTCACCGGTGCTCTTTAATGTGTATACGAGCAAGATTGCAAACCTAGAAGCACCAGGGGTTGGAAGAATACTAACATTTGCAGATGATATTCTTGCATATAGGCAGGGGAGAGATAGGGAGCAAACAGCCCAGGAGTTACAGGCGACAGTAGATGAAGTGATTGACTGGTGCACAGAAATGAGTGCTGTCATCCACCCGGAAAAGGCGGCTGTTTTGTGGTGCTCTCTGGACAACAGGATTGTAAGAGCTGATGTCCCAAGCCTCGCGATAGATGGTAGAAATGTCAGCAGAGAGAACAAACTGAAGTATCTGGGGATCACATTTGACAGGAGCCTATCCTTCAAGGACCATGTGGAGACGGTCGTGACAAGAACTCAAAAGGGACTCAATGCACTTAAAACTATGGCTGCAATGGACATAGAGCAGAGAATGCTTTTCACACTATACCAGCACTTGATCCTCTCAGTAATTGATTATGGATTAGGTCTGCTCACTGTCTCAGAGAGTCAGCTGGTGAAGTTAGAGCGCATACAGAACGAAGCTATGCGGGTCATTCTGGGATGCACTAGAGACACCCCAGTAGTGTGTATGCGTTACATCCTTGGTCTGCCGAGTGTTGCTCGTAGGCTCAAGGTGATGCAGGCGAAGGCATACCTCAGAGTAGCTGCAGACACAGACCACCCACTGCATGAGGCGCTGGACGCAGTTAAGGGTCAGCGACTGATAAGAGGGAAATCATGGATGGCTCAGGCGGAGGATACGATCAGACAGGTGTGCCCCTTGGAGAACATTAGGCGTGGAGAGGAGTGGGTCAGAGTGCCAGCGGAGCAGTCAGACTTGTGCAGAGTTATAATCACATTAAGCCGGGAGTGCAGGGAGTGGCCAGCAGGGGCCACGGAAGTGGAAATCCAGCAACTAATTCAGGACAATGCTCACTCGAGTGATGTGATTATCTACACAGATGGTTCGGTGTCAAGAGGTGAGAGAAGTGGCTGGGGTTTCATAGCCAAAGCTAATGGTCGATGTTTGGGGCAGGAGAGCCTGGCATATGATACCACAACATCCAGCTTAAGAATGGAAGTGGAGGCAGTCACTGCGGCTCTCCGCTGGATGGAGAATACGACACACACACACACATCGTGATTGTAACTGACTCAGAAAGCATGCTGACGAGGGTGAGGACGGGCAGACTTCGTGCGGAGTGGCTTGCTTCGCTTCGGAGGTCACGGGTGACAAGCATCGCCTGGATCTTTTCTCCAGGGCATGCCGGTGTGCTGGGAAATGAACAGGCGGACAGATTGGCTGGCTCTGCAGAACTTGGTGGAGTATTGATACATGACAAGGCAGACGTGGTTGCGGCCTTGTGGGAGCACGTGCACACCTCGGAGGAGCAAATGGATTACCATGGTCTGGCAAGAATGAGACAACGAGGAGTGACGAAGGGATCTGGCCGACGCTCAACGTTCAAAGGAAAGGCGAGACGGACTTATAATCAGATTGCTACTGGTACTATTAGTGTTGGAACTCTTCAATGGCTGCTGAGGATGGGGACGGAGCGCCTATTCCCGAATGCTTCTTCGGTGTCATCTTGCAGTCGTATCAGATCTTCTTTAGTGAGTCTCTAGTGCTGGTAACTGAAGGCGTTGCGTTCTAGGGGAAATAACTAGAGACTAGAAGGCCGAATCATTCGATAAACTAGTCGGCATTCGTGGATGATTGGTCAGTCTCCCGCCGGCCACCTTTACTTTCCAAGACATTTCCTGACAGTATACGATGAGATGAGGTAACTGTATATATCTATATCTGTAACTATATACATTAATCACTGTATAGGCATGGAACCCACTCATATAAGACAACTTACACGTTAGTTGCTTGGCCTTTACATAGCGTCGCAATCAACCCCAGGAATTGTTGGCTCTTTGTGATGTTCCAGGCAATAATACGTTCAGTAGTTTGGCTGTACAGTCATGAGCCACAAGTGACACCAGACCGTCATCCAGCTACTGATGGCAAAACTAAAACAATAACTAAACTAAATAAATTTAGAGTAGGAACATGGAATGTTGGGTCATTAAATGAGCTAGGAAAGTTAAACGATGTTCTAATAGAAATGGAAAACATGAAAATGAATATACTAGGCATAAGTGAGATGAGATGGAAGGGATCTGGCAATATTATAACCCACAAACACACAATAATTTATTCTGGAGGGGACACACATGAAAAAAAGGTGTAGGAATAATATTAGATGAAAATACAGCCAAATCTATGACTGGATACTGGTGCATTTCAGATAGAGTTATAATGGTCAAAATCAAAGGCAAACCAATAGATATAAATATTATACAAGTATATGCACCAACAACAAACAGTAGTGATGAAGAAATACAACACTTTTACGATGAAATAGAAATGGCAATAGCTCAAATTGGATCACAAGAAATAAAAATAATACAGGGGGATTTTAATGCAAAATTAGGAAAGGGAAAAATAGAGGATATAGTGGGGAATTACGGTTTAGGTACAACAAATGAAAGAGGAGAGAAACTAATAGAATGGGCAAATATTAATGATATGATAATTGGAAACACATGGTTTAAACACCATAAAAGACGACTATACAATGGAAAAGCACTGATATGAAAATACGCAACCAAATTGACTACATGCTTATTAATAAAAGATTTAGAAATGCATTAATTAATGTAAAGACAATGCCTGGTGCTGACGATAACAGTGATCATGTACCACTATGTGGACAAATAAAAGTAAGATTAAAGAGAGGGGGAAAAATGGTTAAAAACTTGAGACTTAATAAAGAGGTTCTGAAAGTAGATAAAGAAATTCAAGGACAATACAGAGTGACTGTAAAAAATAGGTACAATGCAATAGCTAAAATGATGAACAATGGGAAATGTTAAGGGACTCCATTCATCAAACTAGCAAAGAATTATTACCGGTGAGAAGCCAAAAAGCTAAGAAAAAATGGATGAATGAAGAAATCTTAATGCTGATGGACAAAAGGAAACAGAATAAAAATGACGAACAAGAGTATGCTAAGATAAATAAAGAAATAAGAGATAAATGTTTGAAGGCAAAAGAAAGTTGGTTAAACCAGCAATGCAGAAAAATTGAATTAAATTCCATTAAAAATAAAAAAAAAGTATGCACAAACAAAGTAGCGAGCTCACAGGAAGAAAAATAAGAATAAATACAGGATGTTTGAAATCAAAAACAGGAAAGATTTTGTTGGAGGAAGGTGCTATAATGAAGAGGTGGAATGAGTATATAAGAGAATTATATAATGGAGAAAGGGAAGAATTAACAGAAGAAAATAACTTAGAAGGCCCACCTATTCTAAAAGAAGAAGTCGCAGAAGCTATGAAACATATGAAGAAAGGAAAAACAGCTGGGCCAGATGAAATCACAGTAGAAGAATTAGAAGTATTGGGAGAATTTGGGGTAGATATATTAACCAAAATGCTGAATGATATTTACAACAGTGAATATTTACCGAGCGATATGGTAAAATCTGTATTTATAGCAATACCAAAGAGACCAGAAGCACTTGAATGCGAAGATTTTCGTACAATTAACCTCATAAACTATGTCACTAAGCTTCTACTCAGAATTATAATGAGAAGAACAAGAAAGAAAATAAAAATGGAAATTAGTGAAGAATAGTATGGTTTTATGGAAGGAAAGGGTACAAACAATGCAATATATATATATTACGAACACTAATAGAAAGATCAATAGAGAAACAGAGAGACATATATCTATGCTTCATAGATTATACTAAGGCATGTGATAAAGTAAAACATGATGAGCTGATTAAAATGTTGGAAGATATCAACATTGATGGGAAAGATTTAAGAATAATAAAGAATATAAACTGGAACCAAGTAGCAGCAATTAAAATGGGAAATAAAGAGGGTAGTTACGAACAGATAAAGCTAGGAGTACGACAGGGGTGTGTCTTGTCACCGATCTCTTCTCCCTGTATAGCGAAGTAATAATGAGAGAGATCAAAGAGAAGCCAGGAATACTAATCAGAGGATATAATATAAACAATATAGGCTATGCAGATGACACAGTATTGGTAGCGGATAATGCAACAGACCTACAACAATTGTTGGACAGTGTAGTAACAGAGAGTGCACAGAAAGGACTGTCCTTGAATATCAAGAAAACAGTAACAATGGTGATATCAAAGAAAATGGGGACACCAAAATGTGACATAGAAATAGAAGGGGAAATTCTCAACCAAGTGGATAATTTTAAATACCTAGGGGCACTTATAACATCAGATGGAAGATGTACAAAAGAGATTAAGAGCAGAATAGGGCAGGCAAAGACAGCATTTCAGAAAATGAAGAGTATCTTATGCAATAAGTCGCTATCAATGAATGTAAGAAAGAGAGTGCTAAAATGCTATATAGAACCAGTTTTGCTGTATGGCAGCGAATCTTGGAATGTAAATGAACAAATTAGGAAGAACTTAGAAGCAACAGAGATGTGGTTTTTAAAACGAATGTTGCGAATTCCTTGGACTGCCAGAGTAACTAACAACGATTGCCTGAAAAGGCTAATGAAACTAGAACACTATATACAACAATAAGAAAGAGACAAACATCTTTCTTTGGTCATGTGATGAGAAGAGAGGCATTAGAGAACATCGTGACAACTGGAAAGATCGAGGGGAAAAGAGGCATAGGCAGACCAAGAGAAATGATGCTGGACGGACTGAGACGGTGGCATGGAGGAATATCATCAGCACAGTTGATCCAGAACACCAAAGACCGAGATCTGTGGAGAGCCATAAAAGCCTACGCCAGCCGGCACGGCACTTGATGATGATGATGAGTTTGGCTGTGCTTTCTGAACGACCAACACTCATACCATTGCGAAAATCAACACAAGGAGGACTGCTTCAAAATCGCCTGCGGCTCATTTCTAACCTGGATGTCCGGATCATAAAACTGTGTTCACCATAAGAGAACAGTAGTAAATGTCAGACAGCACACTAGACAGAAAACAATTGAAATTTTACAGACAGACCAGTTTGGAAAACAGTCACCGGCCAACTGCCAAAGGAACCGGCACAATTAGGATGTTAATTGTATTAGCTTACAATTCTGAGAAGTGAGGTGACCACCGCTCATATACATTCAATAATACATCCATAACACGTTACTTCGTCTGCATCATACTGTTGATTGTGCCCTTCTTTGTAATTTCCGCGCCACATGCACCATCTTGTGAACTAATTAGATGGAGCTTGATACACGTTCCAATTTTATATTTACAATGAGACAGTCAACTATTATCCCCTTTCAGTGAACATTATTTCTTTAAATTGTTTGATGTTAATTTCATTCTGGCTAATACAGGTAAGAGTATAGGTTATGTGATGGCAGTTATTGCTCTACAGGTCGATGTAATAGAAAATTGCATATAACGTACTTCCTTGAACGTCCAACACCTGGTGTCCAACATCTGGCAAGGCCGACTACATTAAACTGTAACTCCAACAATGGAGATTAGGAAGTTCAGTGACTTTCTCCTGCAGTGTACCAAGTCAAATGCAATTTAAAATCATTTCATGCTCCGGAATTAGACTTGATGTAAGAGTATTTTTGCTTATAAACAGTAATACATGTAGTATAATTTACATATATCTAAAAGATTATAGTTCGAGGCCTAAAAATGGTCTGGTCACTAATGGTCGAAATTTTGGGGTTTTTGGTTTTATAGTCAAGATCTCTTTCATTGCACAGAGATATTTCCAAAAGTGCACCAGTCTTCTTCCGTGGATCACACAATGACAACGTCACACAGTGCACGAATATGTATCACAGGTGAGGATCCAATGAGCATGTACCAGAATCACACATGTTATAAACATTTGTTTATGGATAGCTTTCTAATTTTGAAATTTAGCCTGGGCAGAGTCCAGTCCAGCCTGCTCTATTCGTTCCGGTGGATTTTGCGCATCTGAGTTTTTCGCCATTGTCCGAGGCGGCTGGATGTCGGAGCTACTACCCCAGGACCTGCTACATATTGATGACCTGACAGTAGACGAGGAGCTGAGATAATTGTAACCTGCTACATGTTGATGACCTGACAGTATACGAGGAGCTGAGATAATTGTATCCTGCTACATGTTGATGACCCCACTATTTTTTATGAACATTAATATAATTCACGACATCGAGCGAGCTAGGACTAGTGTTTTGGCTGTTGCCAAAACCACTGAGCTATTCCGACGTGCTAATGCGTACACTTCACTAAACTATGGTGCATGACCAACCAAGGCTTGTAGCACTTTCCTCAATTTGTTACAACATTCACAACTTTACGTGTGTTGTCCGGAGCGCGCTTTAGAGGGACTGACCATTAAGAATTAGAAAACATTGTAAGCTGTTAATGGTTTGGCTACATAATCAACAACTGAATTGAATTGTAAGAAGACATATTATGGTCGTCACTAGGAAGGAAGAAATACCACAGTGTAATATAAAAGTAAATGGGCATATTCTTAAACAAGTGAATCGGTACAGCTATCTCGGAACAGTCATAACATCTGATGGGAGATGCCTTGAAGAGATTAGAACAAGAATTGCCATTGCGAAAGTAGCTTTTTAGCAAGATTAAAAACATTCTGACCAATAAAAAGATATCAATTGAAACGAGAAAAAGAGTGTTGAAGTGCTGCATAGAACCTGTAATTTTATATGCACGTGAAGTGTGGACAATGAGCAGACAAGCTGAAAAACATCTGATGGCTGTGGAAATGTGGTTTCTAAGGAAAATGCAAAGAATACCATGAACAGACAGAAAAACCAATGAACAAGTCCTACAAGAAAGAAATGAAGGTCGTAAACTGATTAGAGACATTAGATGTAGACCTCACATTTGTGAAGTTAATTTCAATTATATATCTTTGTTTATTCCTCATAGATGTGTGAAGTAAAGTTCATTTCTATATCTTTGTTTATTCCTCAGTGAACCACCTCCACAAGGACGGTGTTGTAGAGCTCTCCTTCCCCTCAGCACGCCCGGGACAGTGGAGTGTGTGTGGAACTTCACATCCCTGGAGAGGCATACTAGGATGTAACATGGCTATATCTCACTTCAGTACACGTGGACTGGCCGGCTCCGGGATTTCGGTCGCATTTCGTTATACCTCATACCACTTTCGAAATATAGCTGCGGGCGATTTGGCAGCAGACCGCATTACGTATGTTTTTATAAAATGGTATGAGAGCCGGTCGTTCAGAAAGCAATGGCATACGACAGAACGTGAACTAGCCCAGGAACCACAAACAGTTCAAAAATGCTGGAATTGACTGTGGCGTCCTGTAAAGGATATGTAACTAAGTAACATGTGGGCTGGCTGGGGTGAGGACTAGGTTGGTATAGTATGTCCACATTTGTTTGCCTTCATTCACGATCAATTATTTTGAAAACTGTCTGTTGCATCGTTATGAAATTTTTCCAGCCGTCTTATATTTACCCCAACCCAAGGAATATGTCTTTGATAGGTCCAAAAGCAACTTAAATCATTGAAAGCGGCAACATTTCTTTGATGTTTTGGGGGAAATGTAGTGAATTCACGCTAACAAACTAGTCTTACAGTAAACCTCGTTATTTCTGGTAAAGACACAAGTACAAGGCGTAGCCAGGTTCGTATGGGAGTGGGTGCAATAAAAAAGTAGCTTAAAGTAGCATTGCACCGGTTTTTTATCCCATATGGCTCAGTCTCTTTCCGCAGGGCGGAAATCGGGGCACAAAGCACGAACTCCGTATCTCCAGCGACGACCCTCTGGAGTCTCCGAAAAAATGCACTCGTGAAATGAAGGAATCGAACATACAACCCTCGGAGCCCGAGTCAGACGGCTTGACCACTTCACCACGGAGATTCCCGAAAGGGGTGCAATGTGTAATATTAGTAAAGACAGAGAATGTACAGAGGTATGGGGTAAATAATGTGTAAATTGACAGGAAAGTAGAAGGAATATATTTCTTACCTTATTTTTCATTTCCTTCTTGTTTCTTCTGCTGCTGGTTAATAATTGTACACAAGTATTCATGTTACTAGGATGCATTTAGCTTTTTATATTGAGCTCGTGAAAGCTTCCAAATAGCTGTGCGTTAATGTGAGTATGGAGTGACCAGAAATGATACCGCAATTTAGTCATCATGCTTCCATTTTTAAGGATCTGTTCAGCTGTCTGTGTAGTTTGTTCACACGTACACATGGGTGACAGACCCGCTGTGAGTCTTCGTGACAGACATACATACATACAGACAGACAGACAGACAGACAGACAGACAGACAGACAGACAGACAGACAGACAGACAGACAGACAGACAGACATTATTATATAGTATTCTCGAATGCGTATTACCAGCATGGGCCATGACCAAAAGCTGTCCTATACTACTGGGCACATATCGCTTTATCTGTCCATCCACTGGTTGCCATTCCTTATCACTTGTGTGGTGCGCATTGATCCACATTTCATCCAAACACACTATGCCATAATTTTCTTTGCGCATTTCCCTTATTTCACGTAGGTATCTGCTTCTCATGGCTCCTAAATGCGGATGCTCGCAAAGATTATTTCTACCGCCCTTGTACTTTCAAATAGTGAAGATAATGTCCTTATAATTTTCCACAAAGTTGTTTTGGATAGCTCTATGTTATTGTTCTTTCTGAACCAAACCCTAAGTTTTCTTACAGTCACTGTTTCTTTGGCATCCATCATTTTTATAATGCTGGATAATCCTGGATATAAAATCCAAAATTTGTATAATTTTAGGAGTCTCTGTGGCGAAGTGGTCAAGCCTTTTGACTCGGGCTCCAAACGTCGTGGGTTCGATTCCAGTTCACGAGTTAAATTTTTCGGAGACTTCTGTGGGTCGTCGCTAGAGCTGCGGAGTTCGTGCTTTGTGCGATGCTTTCCGCGCTGCGGAAAGAGACCGAACCATATGGGATAGAACTCGGTGCAATGAAGTCGACCCTGTCGTATATCAAGCGACTTTTTAAAGCATTTTTATAATAGCTCGCCTTATGACATCTTTGTCAAAACTGTGTACAATAATCTTTCCACATACCGTTTGGTTATTGCGTGGTGGTTTAATTCCAGATATTTGCACCCTTTGACAAAATGCCCGTTTACTCAAGCCCAATGCATGCATTGTTCTTTTTTCGGAATTTGTAATAGTATAAAACAGTTTCTTGCGATCAGCTTCTTGACAAAACTATGTGTACAACTTCATAGCGATTCTTTGAAGTGTACAATTTCGCATTAAAGCCCTTTGAAAAATATTCACACATTTCAATGTTAGCGATAAGTGATAAGATTTAAAAAAAAAAAAACAAAAAAAAAAACAACATATTAATCAGGTTTCATGAAATAACCCACATTTTGAGATACCTCTGAACAGTCTTAGTTTGAACAACGCGGGGGGTTGGCAAAAGGCCAGTCCTGTGAAAACACGTACAATATTCAAAATTGAGCCCTGATTGTCTGGCTACGCTGTAATACATTTAAAATTATGAATTTCATGTCAGACCCGTAAATTATATATCTCATATAAACAAACTTTAAAATCTGCTGTAAAATCTCCAGAACAAAATTTTTTTTGATGGGTGGACATAATGATAAGGTTATATACTAAATCTCATCATTTTACCTCAGTTGGTTACTGAGATATTGATGTTTATATTGCGGCAAACAAATGTGGACATACTATAGTGTTTCCCCCAGATGATTCAGGTACCTCAATGTCAGTAGATGCCATCCCACTGCCCAGGGGAAAGCGTTAACTAGGACAAAAGAAGGCTGTTATTATGGGTTTGGGAATTGTAATAGTTTCATCAAGAGCCCATTCATTTACCTACTTGGTGGTTCCTGGTTCAGAGTTTCCTTGGTATCGGCTTTGTTTGGTCACATGACTGTTTCAGGATCGACCTAGAAAGTATGAGCTTTGCTTCACTATTCCACACCTGCCTATATCCTGATGGCTCTGCATTCGACTCCCCATCGTGGCGGAGATTTAAAATAACAAAAATGACTTGGGCCCTTAGGCTGACCAAGCTAACATGGGCACTAGGAAAACACGGGGGAAGGCAACGCGGCTGGCGTGTCGTTGATCACATCACCCATCGACTGCTGATGGATCTGTACAAGCTGGGCTAACTCTATATACCCGCTACTCCACAAGATGTGGACAATAGTCAGTTACTGACTGTCTTTGTACCAAATACTCTACAGGCCTCAATGTGTAGAGATGGGCCTTTGGCCGTTGACCTCCCACTATGACACGAAGGCGTGGAATTAAGTCCTTCACTTTCTGTTTTGGTTATACGATCAAGCATTGACAAGCTTCTGCGCTAACTGAAGTATAACTACGGTGTTCTATTTCTTGGGAGTCATACTAGCATAATGGCCACACGCTCGCCTGTCGCCCAGTGGTCATCAGTTCGAATCCGTGAGGGGAGGTTCTTTGAAATAGACCTGAGCTACCAGGTCGACCCAGCCTAAAATGAGTACCTGGAAATGTTTTAGACAATAAAAGGGGACGGAGTGATACTAACCTCATTCACCCCACTGTATACCAGTGTTGTCTATACAGATATAGGTCTAGTAGATGTGTCATATGCCCAATGCGTCTTGTGTCATGTAAAAGAGTCTCTTACTGACTGTCCTGTTCTTATACTAAGTATTTGAGGAATACACACATCGACAGAGCCCTAATCGAAACACTCAATTACCATTCCACGCACGAGAAATAAATTCACAGAAGCACAAAATACTATTTTTCTATCAATCAATCAGGTGCCTTCTCCATAATCACACATCCAGTTCATTCACTTCATTGTAATCAGACACGCTGATCATGTGAAAGATGTGTCCAGAACACAACAGGGATACAAATAAGTAAATTTTATATTTATATTTTCATGTAGTTTTTTTGTTCATGTTGTTGTGTCGGTTTGTGTTTGTTTATTCTCTGCTGACGAAGGCTTTAGCCGCAACATCCATTTTGTTTCTTGTGATCGTGTAAAGCTCGCTGTCTATTTCTTGTTCTATGTGGTGATTCATTCGTCCCCACACTGAAAATTGGCTGCAATGGATCTCCAGCACTGTCTCTCGCCTTGACTGCATGTACTGTCAGGTTGATATTCGTTCATCTCTTGATGTTATCTTCCCACGTGTATCATTGTCTACCTCTTGCTCGTTTGCCTTAAGCTTTGCCCTCCAGTGTGATGTTTATAAGAGCGTTATGTCTTGTAACCTGGGGGAAATATTTTACTTGCCTCTTTTTTATTTGTTTCATTAACTCCCTTTTCACTCCCAGTTTTTCTAAATCTCTGTATGTGTTTGTTTTTGTTTCCATGAAATACAACATATTCTTCTGTGTATCCACATATCCAGAGCCTCTATTCGACTTTCTAATTGCTTGTTCATTGTCCAGATTTCTGCGCCATATAATTTTAAAGCGTTGTTAATCTCTCTAGATGGTAATACTGATTTCATATTGTTGAAAACATTTTTAGCAATTCCTATTATGGTTTATTTATTTCTCTGACATCACACGCAATTAAAAGAAAGAACCCCAAAATAAGCCTAAGCCTTTCACTAAATATATTTTGTTCAATAAATAACAAAGCGACCTCATGGGGAATAGGGCGCTAGAAAATGTTAAATTACACATATAGACCACAACCCAAGGAGAAGAAGTGGAGAAGAATTTGATGTGAGAATAATCGTCATGAGAACTGCTTGTTAGAACCCATTATGTTTGCGATGCTGCAGCCTCGGTGACGCCAGGACACAGAAAGGACAACATACAAAACTGTTCAATAGAAGCTTGACGTCTGCGGGCGAATTAAAGAAGAGTAAATATAAGGCTTAAAGATACAGGGACGAAAGCGTTAAAAATTATGCACAGATCCCCAGGTACTTGTCGGCGGCTGTGAAGTCCCGACAGATACTGCTGAATGGAGTGGAGTGGCGATTCAAAGAGGGACTCATCGGCTTCAACGTAGCGGAGAAAATTGTATCGTTGCCGCTTTTGACAAATGCCAGGCACACTTCCTTATCTTACAAGGTCTTTTCTTGAATGGCCGCTTCTTCTTTCCGCTGTTGTCGCGACTGGGAAAGCATAAAGTGATATTTTTGTGAAGTGGTGAATGGGTTATTGTAATACACGGACATTTGAGTAACTACCACTTTTGATTTGTAAAGAGCAGTATATTCTTTACCTTTTGTAGTTTGGCTGTGAAGCAGACGTTGTGTCTTCTTTTGTTTTCTTTTTTATATCTGTTTAATTTTTTTTAAGTGTCAGAATCATACTTCGTTGTGTGTACTTCATAGCAACGGTTCCTAAGCTGTGTCCTCTAAGTTGCGCTTTTGTAATCATCATTTGCTGACGTCACACAGCAGTTTGTTAAGATCTGCAATGTGAGTGGCCTAGAAGTGAGACTTGTGTCTGCAGCTTGCGCACAATGGGAATAAATGACTCTGTAGATGTATGCAAAATAATCGACACAACTGTTTACCTACCTACCCCCCCCCCCCCCCCCCCCCCCCCCCCCCCCCTTCCTATCTACCCTCTCCATACCTATCTACCTATAACCTACCTACCTAACTACCTCCCTTTCTCCCTCCCTCCCTCCCTCCCTCCCTATCTACCTAATTAACTACCTACTTACTCACTTACCTGCCTGCCTGCTTGTCTGCCTGCCTGCCAGGCTGCATGCTCGTCTATCTATCAGTCAAGTTAACTGTCTCTCCGTCTGCCTATCTCTCCATCTCTGTATCTATCTGTCAGTCTATGTGTATGTTTGTCTTCTGTTTATTTATCTGCCTATGTATCTATCAGTATGTCTGCGAGCCTGCATCTCTATCTGTCCATCAGTCCTTCTGTCTGCATGTCTATCTGTCCACCAGTCCTTCTGTCTACATGTCTATCTATCCGCCAGTCATTCTGTCTGCATGTCTATCTGTCCACCAGACCTTCTGTCTGCATGTCTATCTGTCCGCCAGTCCTTCTGTCTGCATGTCTATCTATCTGTCGATCCTTCTGTCTGCATGTATATCTGTCCGCCAGTCCTTCTGTCTGCATGTCTATCTATCCGTCGGTCCTTCTGTCTGCATGTCTATCTATCCGTCGGTCCTTCTGTCTGCATGTCTATCTGTCCGCCAGTCCTTCTGTCTGCATGTCTATGTGTCCGCCAGTCCTTCTGTCTGCATGTCTATCTGTCCGCCAGTCCTTCTGTCTGCATGTCTATCTGTCCGCCAGTCCTTCTGTCTGTATGTCTGTAAGTTCGTCGGTATGTCTGTCTGTTTGTCAGTCTGACTGTCTGCTTACCCTCCTGTCTGTCAGTTGTATGTCAGTATGTATGTATTTAGTGTGAATGCGGTATAGTAAATATTAATGTTTTTAAAAAAAAATGACCAAGCCCTACAAGAAACAAATGAAAATCGTAAACTGATTAGAAAAATTCGTCGTAGACAGTCAGAATGTTTTGGTCATGTTATGAGAAGAAATAAATTGGAGAACTTGGTGACAACTGGCAAGATCGAGGGAAAGAGAGTTGAGTTGAGTTGAGTCAAGAACCGAAATCACTGCACTCAGGACATTCCCATATGTTCTCCGTCCCCTCGTTCAACAGCCAGCGAAGAGTCATAATACTAATCGTTCTCACCGCTATCTGATTAAAAGTTCTCCTGGTCTTCCCTCTCAGTTTTGAGATTCTTCCAGAACCCCTGCCGATTCCCCGCAATCTCATTCTTTCCACATATAGGTTCTCAATCTGTTCCTCCGCCTTCTCCACCTGGTCCCACAAGCGCACGACCACCTCCCCCTTGTCCATAGGCAAAATTCCACCAAGGGGTGCATTCCCTGCTAGCCTATCAGCCTGTTCATTTCCCCGTACACCCGCATGGCCAGGGCAAAATATCCATACAATTCTCACGATCTGTGACCGCTGAAGCGACGAGAGCCATTTTATACGAAACATTCCTTTCTCCACCTTGTCTTTGAATCCGTAATGAATACAACGTGTGTTGCAGTAGTCTCCTCTAGCTGATGATGATGATGATTGTAGTTTATACACTTCAAAAGCTACTTAATGTTTTCACAAGTTTCTTTCATATGAACTGCATGACCAACTGGAATTGACGGTAACACATTACCATTATTCAATAAAACAGCTTTAAGACTCGTCTTGGATGAATCAATGAAAATCCATCACTCTTCCGGTTTGTAATTGATTTTGAGGGCTACCATTAAACCAGAAATGTTGTGGCACGCCGAAAGGTCACCCTCTTTGGAAAAAAAAAAAGAACATAATAAGCGGTTTCTGGTGGTTGCTATACACAGAAATTCTAACATTTTCTGCCAGGAAATATATGTATATTCTGCCATATATATATATATATATATATATATATATATATATATATATATACTAGCTGACCCGGCCCGGCTTCGCTCAGGCCCTGGCCGGGATCTATCTATATATCTATCTATCGTTTGGCCACTGACTTCTTCCCCTCCTCCATAAAGTCTGTTGAAGCATTAATTTAAACACTGTATACATTATCTCTGCCGGTCTCTCTGGCTGAGGGGTTACACCACTTTCTCCGTAATCCCGTTTATCACGCAGAGTCTCATAGCGGGCGAGAACTGGGAGCGGTTCGTCCCCCGCTGGTGACTTGCGGGATAACTGAGCGGCCGCTCAGAAAGCAATGGCAAACTACTGAGCGTAATCTTGCCAAGAAATCAACAGACAGCTGAAAGATGCTGCTGTTGACAGCAATGTCCTGTAAAGGATATGCGAATTTAAAAAAAAATCTATCTATCTATCTATCTATCTATCTATCTATCTATCTATCTATCTATCTATCTATCTATCTATCTATCTATCTATCTATCTATCTATCTATCTATCTATCTATCTATCTATCTATCTATCTATCTATCTATCTGTCTGTCTGTCTGTCTGTCTGTCTGTCTGCCTGCCTGCCTGCCTGCCTGCTTGCCTGCCTGCCTGCCTGTCTGCCTGCCTGCATGTCTGTCTGTCTGTCTGTCTGTCTGTCTGTCTGTCTGTCTATCTATCTATCTATCTATCCGACCGACCGACCGACCGACCTATCTATAGCCAGAGGACTTAACCTAAGATATAGCAATGCTACTAAAAGTTGTCCCTTTATATATTTTGTCTTATGTTAAGTCATGTAATTTAATTATATAAGTAAATAGATCATGCTACACTAAAAAAAAAAAACTATGACAGTTGGTTGCACGGGAATGAAAGGAAGACGTGTAGAAATTTTCATCTCAATCGGATGGACCGTTATCGAACGCATCCAATACATCCCCAACCACACACCCACACACATACATTCTGTTTTATATATATACTAGCTGACCCGGCCCGGCTTCGCCCAGGCCCTGGAGGGGATCTATCTATCTATCAGTCTGTCTGTCTGCTTGTTTGTCTGCCTGTCTGGCTGACCCGGCCCGGCTTCACCCAGTCCCTGGTGGGGAGCATCTCATTTAATTCATATAAGTAGTCATATAAGCTCTCCCGTTCCCGACTATCTGTCTGTCTATCTGTCTGTCTGACCGGGCCCGGCTTCACCCAGTCCCTGGTGGGGAGCATCTTATTTAATTCATATACGTAGTCATATAAGCTCTCCCGTTCCCGACTATCTGTTTGTCTGTCTGTCTGTCTGTCCCGGCCCCGCTTCACCCAGTCCCTGGTGGGGAGCATCTAATTTAATTCATATACGTAGTCATATAAGCTCTCCCGTTCCCGACTGTCTGTCTGTCTATCTGTCTGTCTGACCCGGCCCGGCTTCACCCAGTCCCTGGTGGAGAGCATGTCATTTAATTCATATAAGTAGTCAAATAAGCTTCCGTTCCCGACTATCTGTCTATCTGTCTGACCGGCGTGGTTTCGCCCAGCTTTTGGCGCACAGTAACTGTGACGAAACGCGATTATCTGTCTTGGGTCGTCAGGATTCCGCACTATTTTGGCGCGTCATCGGGGACTTTCCCAGCTAAGAATAGACTGAGGGAAGCCGATGAAGGACTTACGATCTAGAATATTCTCGAAAGACCGAAATTCGAGTAACCCGTGATGCTGGGTATCGCTCTAAATTCTCGTGCAGAGAGATCTAGAAACTCTAGGCGGGGAATGACGGTTTTCCCGAGAAAGTATCTTTTCTCGAGAAGCACTCGCTTCTAGTGCGCATTGAGTTGGCACGAAGCGGGAATGTGGCTAAATCAGTCATTCACTTACTGTCGTTGCCACAGAATAGACGCAGGCCGAATGTGAGCCGTTTTGTGTGCGTCTCCCCTCAACCATTATTCGGCTGACTGTAAGATCAAGGAAGATGAGAAGCCCTTGAAACAGTTCGGAGCTGTCTGGAGGTCTGGTTGTCCAATACAGGTAGATAATTGTTTAAATCATTTAACTTTGTACGTGTGTTCCACACGCCATTGTTCTAACCTCATTACCTATGCGGATGTCCTTGCATACTAATTAGCAAACCGATCGATAACGCAGTTGATGGCGAATCGTGTTTGTTTACCGTGTGCTCGTGAAACAGCTGATAGAAACGCCGTATTGTGTTGTAGGCGATGGGTTCCAAATGTGTGTATCATATTTTGACAATCGTTACATCTATTAGGTTGCTGTGTTAGAATAAAACCTAGATTAGTTCAGTCAGTGGCTGAAGCCCGAAGAACGGTTAGCCAACCAGGTAAAGTGGTAGGTGGATTTTCAGACAAAATTGTGCTTAGTTACTAAGTAAAGGAAGAACTTAGTTCTGTGCCACCAGGAATGATGTAACTAGGGTGTAATAACTTAATAGTGAATTCATTGTGTGGAACAGCGGATTTCTGTGGACAGGTAAGTTGCTGTGGTGCTATATTTATATATATATATATGATGGGACATTGTGTGTGTATATATATTAGGTCATGGCATGTGATACTTCCTGGAGTAAGTCCGAACGCCGAATAGGTCGTCGTGAGATAACACTGCGTGCCGTCGCGATATAAATGTGCGTTCTGAAATCTTGTCTCAGCTATCCTGTCTCTTTCGTACTGGCGCTAGTGCGAGTGAATGCTCAGGTGCTGGAAGTATGGAAGGATGCAAGGAGGCTGTATGAGACTGGGGAAATATAGAATATGGGGGAGGTAAAAGCAAGTTATGAAAGTATGGGTTGGTAGGCCAAGCCAACGATGAAGTTCAGTCCATGCCAAGGCTAAACCACTTGGGGAGGACAGAACTGGAAGATCACCCTTGGAACATGTGGGGAACATGTATTCTCAAGAAGGCTTCTTGACTCTAAGGCAGAGTCTGATAAGAAGAGTTTGCTAGGGCAGGGGCAGGTGGTCCCACCAGCAAACAGGCTTGTGTACATAGTGGATGCGATCATGTCCTATTCCTATATCCCGAGGGATGCGATATTGATCCAGCTTATGTTTCTTAATGTACATTGATGATGTTAGGACCGAGTCTAGGGACTCTTTACCTATGTTTAGTTCGATTAACTTAGAACTATAATAACAGCCTTGTATCACTACTGACGTTAGCGACGACTGGTAGATGATTAGGGAGAGGTGAGACCAAAGATCAGACTCGTCATTCTGATATCTTGCTCTGTTTGACGGGCTGTTCTGTGAGGCCAGCTGACATTTGCAAACCCATGCTATACTACTCTCCATATAGAGATAATGCTTTAGTTATATGCATAACTAAGTAGCATAACTGAGAGTTGAGTAGTTATTGGTAGGATGCATGTGGACTTATGTTTGGGCCAGTATACTCTCACCGGTCGCTCTTCCTTTTCAGGAGTTTGCCTGTTGAGGAACCAGTCAACTATAATGTTGTTGGCAGGAAACCACTTCGTGTGACAGAGCGAAGGGTTCAGTTCTTTACTTATCAAGCCAGACTCAACCACATCAGGTACCCAATATTGATTCACCATGAGTGAAGGTTGCCTCAAGATATACAACCACCCTGAAGGTGCACGTGTGAGAAGTGTTGGTTTGTGATTGTTCTGATAAATAGACGACACTATGTTTTGCTATGAACAGTTCAGCATGTTGAGTAATCAGGCTCAACGACAGGGAACACCGGTCCGTCTAGTTTGACGGGGGTTCTGCCTAAACGCAGAAGTAATTGATCTTCAGACACTTGAATGGTTCTTTGGACAGCTCTAGTGGCAGGTCTTGTGAAGAACTTCACCAAGTAGTGACGTGTGTCTAGATAACCCGGTGGAAGGGACTATGGGATTATAGTCCAACCTGAATTGTTGCCGTGAAATAGATGTCTGATTCTATTAATGTACTGTTGCAGTATCAAGATTATCAACTGTGTTATCCAAGAACTCAGTAACATTTTAGTAGCCATATCTGATTCTACAAGCAGTGTGACTGTAGGAGACCATTGAATTGGTCCGTGACACTTTTCCATTCATGTTCCGGTGCTGTGATAAAGGGACCATTAAATTGGTCAATACCATAGCGGTTCTGCAGTAAGACTGTGTGATAAGGGACAGACCATTAGCTTGGTCAGTGATTCGTTAAGTTCTTCGAAGTAACGACTACTTGGAGTCAAGTCCAGGAGGATTGTCTTCCAACTGGTATTGTTCGAGAAGTGTATTAACAGTGACTCCGTGGGAGTGATAGAGATGCAGTTGGTCCAGTGAAGTGTGGTTCAGCAGTGACTCTAGTGTTGTGGATCCACGCTCGGGAGACAGAGTGGTCTCCAAGGTTCTAGTCATCTCACTGGAAGGAAGCCGGGTGAGTGGCGGACCGACTGGACGGGACATCTGCATCCAATCTACTTCTCAACTCGATGAAGATACCTACATCTCTGAGTCTATCTCTACTCTATCTTCTATTTGTGTAAATAGATTCTTCTATCAGGATGTTCATTTCAGTTCTATATTCTCAAGGGTAGAATAAACTTTATGTAAGTTGACTTGCTCTTTGTATAATGATTGAGTGTGGTCTCGGACGATGCCTCAGTGTTCATTGTTCCACAGGTGTAGGTAGTTAGTGGGGGTCTAGAATCTGGAGGGGCTTGTAGACGTAATTAACTAATATGAGATCAACCACAGAGGAAAAAGGTGTATCTGCTCATCCAACCCCTGGGGCTAGAATACACGGGAGTGCCAGAGACACCTAGGGTGTGGTTCACTCTCGCTACCCAAGGTGAACTCGTCACAGTAACTTAAAAGAATGTCCTTCCACACACCATTCAATGAAAACTGTAGAAAAAGATGGGTTACAATGTTATGCATTATGCATTATTTTTATGCAAACTTTGAAAATGCCTTAAAGATTATATCATTATTTATTATAACTTATATGCCTGAAAATAACTATAGACAAAGAGTTTAACAATAGTGCAAGTAAGTCCAACAATATGACTATAAAGTAAATAGAAATGTTATTAAAAGTTATGCCCCTTGAAATAACTTTTCTAGAGTGAAGTCCCCCTGCTATATAGACATTATATAATGAAAATGGAAAAGTAAATGTTATTAAATAAGTTGAAGATTTTACATTAAGAAATTATTATAGTCGGTTGCACAGGAATGAAAGGAAGACGTGTAGAAAATGTCATCTCAATCGGATGTACCGTTATCGAACGCATCCAAGACCCACAAACCCACAAACATACACTCTGTTTTATAGATATAGACTAGCTGACCCGGCCCGGCTTCGCCCAGGCACTGGATGGGATCTATCTATCTATCAGTCAGTCTGTCTGCTTGTTTGTCTGTCTGGCTGGCTGACCCGGCCCGGCTTCACCCAGTCCCTGGTGGGGAGCATCTCATTTAATTCATATAAGTAGTCATATAAGCTCTCCCGTTCCCGACTATCTGTCTGTCTGTCTATCTGACCGGGCCCGGCTTCACCCAGTCCCTGGTGGGGAGCATCTAATTTAATTCATATACGTAGTCATATAAGCTCTCCCGTTCCCGACTATCTGTTTGTCTCTCTGTCCCGGCCCGGCTTCACCCAGTCCCTGGTGGGGAGCATCTAATTTAATTCATATACGTATTCATATAAGCTCTCCCGTTCCCGACTGTCTGTATGTCTGTCTGTCTGTCTGTCCCGGCCCGGCTTCACCCAGTCCCTGGTGGGGAGCATCTAATTTAATTCATATAAGTAGTCATATAAGCTCTCCCGTTCCCGACTGTCTGTCTGTCTATCTGTCTGACCGGCGTGGTTTCGCCCAGCTTTTGGCGCACAGTAACTTAAAAGAATGTCCTTCCACACACCATTCAATGAAAACTGTAGAAAAAGATGGGTTAAAATGTTATGCATAATGCATTATTTTTATGCCAACTGTAAAAATACCTTAAAGATTATATCATTATTTAATATAACTCATATGCCTAAAAATAACTATAGACAAAGAGTGTAACAATAGTGCAGGAAAGTCCAACAATATGACTATAAAGTATTTAGAAATGTTATTAAAAGTTATGCCCTTTGAAATAACTTTTCTAGAGTGAAGTGCCCCTGCTATATAGACATTATATAATGAAAATGGAAAAGTAAATGTTATTAAATAAGTAGAAGATTTTACATTCAGAAATTATTATAGTCGGTTGCACAGGAATGAAAGGAAGACGTGTAGAAAATTTCATCTCAATCTGATGTGCCGTTATCGAACGCATCCAAATCCACAAACCCACAAACAAACAAACATACAGATTACAGTCTCTTTTATAGATATAGATATATATATATATATCTATATCTAAAAAACAGAGTGTATGTTTGTTTGTGGGTATTGGATGCGTTCGATAACGGTACATCCGATTGAGATGAAATTTTCTACACGTCTTCCTTTCATTCATTTGCAACCGACTATAATAATTTCTTAATGTAAAATCTTCGACTTATTTAATAACATTTACTTTTCCATTTTCATTATATAATGTCTATATAGCAGGGGGACTTCACTCTAGAAAAGTTAATTCAAGGGGCATAACTTTTAATAACATTTCTATATACTTTATAGTCATATTGTTGGACTTACTTGCACTATTGTTAAACTCTTTGTCTATAGTTATTTTCAGGCATATGAGTTATAATAAATAATGATATAATCTTTAAGGCATTTTCAAAGTTTTCATAAAAATAATGCATAATGCATAACATTGTAACCCATCTTTTTCTACAGTTTTCATTGAATGGTGTGTGGAAGGACATTCTTTTAAGTTACTGTGCGCCAAGAGCTGGGCGAAACCACGCCGGTCAGACAGATAGACAGACAGACAGTCGGGAACGGGAGAGCTTATATGACTACTTATATGAATTAAATTAGATGCTCCCCACCAGGGACTGGGTGAAGCCGGGCCGGGACAGACAGACAGATAGACAGACAGACAGTCGGGAACGGGAGAGCTTATATGACTACGTATATGAATTAAATTAGATGCTCCCCACCAGGGACTGGGTGAAGCCGGGCCCGGTCAGATAGACAGACAGACAGATAGTCGGGAACGGGAGAGCTTATATGACTACTTATATGAATTAAATGAGATGCTCCCCACCAGGGACTGGGTGAAGCCGGGCCGGGTCAGCCAGCCAGACAGACAAACAAGCAGACAGACAGACTGATAGATAGATAGATCCCCTCCAGGGCCTGGGCGAAGCCGGGCCGGGTCAGCTAGTATATATATATATATATATATATATATATATATATATATATATATATATATATATATATATATATATATATATATATATATATTCGTGCAATATAATAGGTAAATACAAAGCTTGGACAGGTAATATTTTCAAACACTGCACGGTCATTAAAAATACACCCTGTATATGCTACTAGTTTATAGTTTATTCAATACCGATCAATATATATATATATATATATATATATATATATATATATATATATATATATATATATATATATATATATATATATATATATATATATATATATATATGCAGTGTTTGAAAATATTACCTGTCCAAGCTTTGTATTTACCTATTATGTTGCATGAACTTTATGAACTTTACAGAGGGTGAGTACAAACTTGGACCGGCAATATTTTCAAGCACTGCACAGTAATTAAAAATACACCCTACATCTTTAAAACTAGAGCAAAATGTCATTTTTGTTTTCAGCACAGAAAAATTAGTAAGATATTTTCATATCCGGTACATCCCCTCTGCTGTGTGTCCATCGTGACGAGGTAGAGGGGCGTGTGTGTTCCAATGACCCCAAGAGCTATGCCGACGGTAGCACAGCTACTGGTAGGGTCACGCATGTCGGACAGGTCAAGGGAGAGGGACCAGACGAAGAGACACACAAACGTGCTGCTTTGTAGGTATGAATAAAATGTGGTGGAACTGCGGTAAAGCTGTGAAAGTGTAAACAATATAAAATAACATATAGTAGTGCAGCTTTACATAACAGAGTTAAGACACATACAGAACGTTGCGGCGATTTGCCTTCATCAGCAAACAAACACAATCACAAACACAACATACAGTCAAGGAGAACTCCTGTGACTACATTAGAATGTGATGACAGGACGAGAAGAACAAAAGCGTGGAAAAATGGAAGCAATGAAGAGAAAATGAGAATTGACAAAAAATGTCGGATGTGTCGGCCTAACGGCGCAAGAACGCAGCTCTGCTGTAAACAGGCACAACGCAATCACGTCCGGAAAAAAAAAAATCCGGATGAACGCAGAAGAAGAAGATATCCGGTACATGTTGATTTAGTGTAAGAGGGAAAGCTAAGCCACACGCAAAAGTCACTTTAGTGCACAGCAGTAGCATGCGTATGGAATACACTTGAGTACAAAGCGAACGAACGTTAACAAATAAGGTAACCATCCGCTTTCCGCGACGTGAGGCGTATTGGGTATATGGTGCTTGTCACATCTCTTTTTATAGCGTGTATTTTTAAAGACTGTGGGGTTTGTGAAAATATTAGCGTTTCAAGATTTGTAGTTACCTTTTATGTTTAATGAATTCACAGAGGGTGAATACAAAACTTGGAACGGCAATATGTTCAAAAACCCCACAGACATTAAAAATACCCCATATCATACCAATTAGCATTCGATCAATGATGTGTTCACCATCACGCCGACCGCCGTTCACAATCTTGAACCCATGGATCCCGGTCGGCAGGCAAGTGTAGTAGTCACTGCGCCGCAGCGTTTCCCCATCTTGTGTTATTCTGAGATAATTATCCATGAGCCTCGGTGTTGCTCCAACTTCTCCTATGACACATCTTTGCCGCCTCAATGCCATTAGTAAAGGGCGGTTAAGCATCATAATGCTTCCATAGTTTGTCAATTCTTCTCCGTTGTGGGGGATGTTCGCAACCAGGTCTAAATATGCACCGGTCGAGAATGAAATAAAAATACAAATTTACACATGTAATGATTTGCGGCTCAATTATAAGTTAAAATTTATGTGATAGATTACTTCTATGTTTATTTAAGAATGATTTGAAATAGCGCAATTAGTGTCAGGTCTACAAGCGTTAACTAATAATAATAATAATAAATAAAATGTAATATTAAATGAGTTTAGGAGGCTTGCAGACTGGCGCTTTCCGCTGAACAGCAACATCTACCATTTCTGGCAATGCCATAAAATCTTATCGAAGAGATTATTTGTAATTCACTGCGAATAACACTGGGCGTTATTCACAGTCACGGCTTGTCACGTGGCGTTTACTTCGAGAGGCTAGGTAGTTATACATTCACGACCTATAGATGCTTGTGGAATCGTTTGTACTGTCAGTTGGTGCGTCTGCACGTACATTTCTAACTGTTTGTTGTCACTGTTTCTGTTGGTCGCGGGTTCGAATTACCGCAGCGATTATTATTATTATTATTTTAATTTCTTGCTCTAGAAAGGGAGGAGGCGGGACCTGGCTTTTCATTCACCAGACCTAGAGTTGTAGAATGGGCAAGAGAACAAGACTTGTAGATTGGGCAAAAGCACAAGAAATGGTTGTAGGAAACACCTGGTTTAAACAACATCCTAGAAGATTATGGGCATGAAAGATTCCAGACAGCAGGAATAAAAATCAGTTATATCCTGATTAGCAGAAGGTTTCGAAATGCGATAACAGTCGTAAAAACAGTTCCCAATGCAGACTGTTACAGTGATCACAGATTAATTACAGGCACACTAAGGGTAAAGTTAAAGAAAGCCAAGTATACAACCAGAAACACTAATTATGATTTGTGCAAATTGAAAATTGACAAAGAAATACAAGATAATTTTAACATAGAAGTAAAGAACAAATCTGATATATTGTCTGATCTAGAGATCCTATTTCAAGATGTGGATTCTTCTCCTTCTTCTTTCGTTCGCTTGAAATACATCTATAACTGCAATGTTTTCTTCTGTATGAATCTAACAGTCTTTTTTAGTGCACTTTCTAAAAATTTTTAGAACTTTCTTTGGAATTGAAATCGACTCCATAGAGTTTGTCTTCCACTGTTGTCTCTCTAGGCCAGAATGTTCACCTGGATATGTTGTAGTTTGGGCAGTCTTGGAGTATGTGCTCTGCTGTCTGCGGCGCCAAACAACATGTGCACATGGCTGAGTCACCAATCTTGAATTTTGTATCCATGTGGTTGCGCAATCTGTTGTGTCCTGTTCTAAGGCGCAGAATAATGATTTGTTCTGGTCTGTCCATAACATGGTAGTCGTCTTGAGCAGGTTTTGGTGGCCTTCTGACTGATTTGATCATTCTTTTCTTTAGGTGGTATTTAATGGGCACATCAGGCTGTTCCTCTTTTGCTCCTTCCTTAGCCAATTGATCAGCTCTTTCGGTTTCCGGGTACTCCACAGTGGGATGGTATCCACTGTATGGTGACCTTATGCTGACTGCTAAGTTCAGAAAGCAGTGTCCTTAGTACTGGCAATTTCCCAGACAGGAGCGCCTCGAGCACCGATTTTGCATCTGTCAACAACACCACAGGCTGTGCACCATGGCTGGTATTTAGTAATTTCTCAATGGGAAGAATTTGATCAGTTTAGCTGGAGAAAAAAACAATTCCAAAATTAAAGAAAGTGGGTCGTAAGTATGTGAAATACCTTTATGATGATAACAGAGAAGAACAGTATGATATTCAAAATAATATTGAAATACCATAAAGTTTGAAGATGGAGGTTAAGAATGCTCTTAACCATATGAAATCTGGCAAGACCCCCGGTTCAGACAGCATCACAACAGAAAGGATTAATGCTTAAGAAGAATACAGAATAGATAAAGCTTCAAGACTCCTGAATACCATATATGATACTGGAGATATACCTCATGAATTATGTAATTCTGTATTTATTGCAATCCCAAAGAAATCAGGAGCCTTGGAATGTGATCAACATCGAACGATTAGTATAATGAGTCACATCACGAAGATTTTGCTAAGAATTATCATGCAAAGAGTTAGGAAGAAAATACAACCTGAAATTTGAGAGGAACAATGTGGGTTTGTAGAAGGCAAGGTGCAGTAAATGCTGTGTATATACTGAGAACAGTAATTGAACGTTCTATAGAAGTAAACAAAGATCTACACCTTTGCTTTATTGACTACACAAAGGCTTTCGATAAAGTGAGACATGTCGACATGATAAGGACGCTTGAAGATCTACAAATTGATGGAAAAGACCTTAGACTTGTAAAAAACATATATTGGAAACAACAAGCTGCCATCAGAATTGATAATGAAGTAGGTCAATATCAGCCTATTAAGAGAGGTGTGAGACAGGGATGTGTAATGTCTCCAGATCTTTTTTACCTGTACAGTGAAAATATTTTCAGAAATATAGAAGATATGGAAGGAATCAACATTGGGGACGATACATCAATAACATTAGATATGCAGATGATACAGTCTTGATTGCAGACAATGAACAGGACTTGCAAAATTTAGTAGATGTGGTTGTTGCACACAGTGAACAACTAGGGTTAGAATTGAATTGTAAGAAGACACAGATTATGGTCGTCACTAGGAAGGAAGAAATACCACAATGTAATATACAAGTAAATGGGCATATTCTTAAACAAGTGAATCGGTACAGCTATCTCGGAACAGTCATAACATCTGATGGGAGATGCCTTGAAGAGATTAGAACAAGAATTGCCATGGCGAAGGTAGCCTTTTGCAAGATGAAAAACATACTGACCAATAAAAAGATATCAATTGAAACGAGAAAAAGAGTGTTGAAGTGCTACATAGAACCTGTACTTTTATATGGATGTGAAGCATGGACAATGAGCAGACAAGCTGAAAAACATCTGATGGCTGTGGAAATGTGGTTTCTGAGGAAAATGCAAAGAATACCATGGACAGACAGAAAAACCAATGAACAAGTCCTTCAAGAAACAAACATTAGACGTAGACAGTCAAAATTTTTTTGGCATGTTATGAGAAAAAATGTATTGGAGAACTTGGTGACAACTGGCAAGATCGAAGGGAATTTACAAAGGGGAAGACCAAGAATTAAATACCTGGATGGCTTGGCCACATGGCATGGTCGAGACAGAAACACGGAGCTGATCCACGACTCTGGTGATCGAGTGAGATGGCAGAACATGACCGCCCACGCTTATCGGCATGGCACATGATGGAGACCTAGAGTGGGACATTACACGAATTGTTTTCTAACTCTATGGATCTGAGGAAGCTGCCGAGGGTGCAGGCAGCGACGAAGTGATCGAGCGTCAGAATCGATGGATCCAACAGATGTCTTTGTTTAACGTGAATTTAATTTACCAAATAAAATATCGCCCATGAATCAGCATATCGCCCTAGCATAAACTAGCATAATCACATAATTAGGCCCTGTAAGGGATACTTTTTACAATAAATAATTTGCGACCATTATTTGGAAGAGTGCCCATGATTTTATTGCAGTGTTAGCGTCGATTGGTCGCGCTGCGAATAACGCTCAGTATTATTCGCAGTGCACTACGAATAACGCCTCCCAAATCCTATTACGGAGACTGTACCACTTGTCTTATCTTCGTGGACAGACTCACTAAAGGATTGGGCTTTCCATGCCCAACAGAGATTAATATCTAATATTCTGTCATACGAAGTCTATCTCTTCTCCATCCTTCCACGTTTATGTGTGTATGTGTGGTTCCTTCGGCTACAGGCACGGGGGAAAATGAAGGACATTTGTGGTGTTTATACAGGGAGGCCCTGTACCACACCTGGAGCTCTGTCCTGTTTTCCTGAAGCTCCTGCAAGACCTCTGTCATACATCCTCGCTGTACACCACAGACCCACCCAGCTGTACCATAGTCCTCGCTGTACACCATAGACCCACCCAGCCTTTGCCATAAGTCGTCGCTTTACACAACAAACCCACCCAGCCTATGCCATACATCCTGGTTATACACACCACAGACCCACCCAGCCTATGCCATACGTCCTGGTTATACACGCCACAGACCCACCCAGCCTGTGCCATACGTCCTGGTTATACAACAGAGACCCACCCAGCCTGTGCCATAGTCCTGGTTATACACACCACAGACCCACAAAGCGTGTACCATACATTTTGGTTGTACAGTACAGACACACCCAGCCTGTACCATACATTTGTTGTTCATCACAGACCCACCCAGCCTATGGCATACGTTTGTTGTACACCACAGACCCACAAAGCCTGCGCCAAACGTTCGTTGTACACCCAGACCCACCCAGCCTGTGCCATAGGTTCATTGTACACCACAGACCCACCCAGTCTGCACCATACGTTCGTTTACACCACAGATCCACCCAGCCTTTTCCATACATCCAGGTTGTATACCATAGAACAACCCAGCTTTTACCATACGTTCGTTGTACACCACAGACCCGCCCAACCTGCACTACATGTTCGTTGTATATCACGCATGCATGACCATAGTGGGGAATCCAACAGGGGACCTCGGAGTGGGTTTCACTTAGACCTGTTGTAGCCAGAAAACACCTTCGCATT
>JACEFZ010001379.1:425000-585000 GCA_014155875.1 Cepaea nemoralis
CAATAATTAGTTGATGCTACTGCTTCCATTCTTCTTCTTCTTCTTCTTCTTCTTCTTCTTCTTCTTCTTCTTCTTCTTCTTCTTCTTCTTCTTCTTCTTCTTCTTCTTCTTCTTCTTCTTCTTCTTCTTCTTCTTCTTCTTCATCTTCTTCTTCTTCTTCTTCTTCTTCTTCTTCTTCTTCTTCTTCTTCTTCTTCTTCTTCTTCTTCTTCTTCTTCTTCTTCTTCTTCTTCTTTCGTTCGCTTGAAATATGTCTATAACTGCAATGTTGTCTCTTATATAAATCTAACAGTCTTTTTCAGTTCACACAGCGGTCCATAGAGTTTATCTTCCACTGTCGTCTCTCTAGGCCAGAAGGTTTGCCAAGATATGTTATATTTTGGGCAGTCTTGGAGTATGTGCTCTGCTGTCTGCGACGCCAATCCACTTGTGCACATGGCTGTTTCACCAATCTTGAATTTTGTATACATGTGGTTGCGTAATCTATTGTGTCCTGTTCTGAGGCGCAGAATAATGACTTGTTCTGGTCTGTCCATAACGTGGTAGTCATCTTGAGCAGGTTTTGGTGGCTTTCTGACTGATTTGATCATTCTTTTCCGTTGGTGGTATGTAACGGGCACATCAGGCTGTTCTTCTTTGGCTCCTTCCTTAGCCAATTGATCAGCTCTGTCGTTTCCGGGTACTCCACAGTGGGATGGTATCCACTGTATGGTGACCTTATGCTGACTGCTAAGTTCAGAAAGTAGTGTCCTTAGTACTGGCAATTTCCCAGACAGAAGCGCCTCGAGTACTGATTTTGCATCTGTCAATAGCACCACAGGTTGTGTACCATTGCTGGCACCCAGTAATTTCTCTGTTGCTATCTTGATTGCCTCAATTTCAGCATCATAGTTATGGCAGTACTTTCCTGTCGGTACTCTGGCTGTGTCCCTAGTATTATTTGGGTATTCTATGTACACTCCTGCTCCTCCATTTCGAACAGCATTTTGTGCTGACCCATCTGTGTAGACTCGGATCCAGAGGTCCTGTGGGTATTCTTCATCAAGGAAGCTGAGAGTGGCTGTTCTGCGCTGCACACTGTTCTGTTCTTCCTTGTCAAATATTCCTCTCACTTTTGTCTGGATTTGTAATGATAGTCTATGTTCATCTTTCCATGGAGTTCGCTCCGGAATAGTTGTTAGAGGGATACCAACTGTGGGCAGATCGGTGGTTTCTCTGCAGAGTCGTTTGGCTTGGTGGATAAAACTACTTGTTTTCAACCGCCCCATAGCTAGGTTATCAAATCTGTTCTTCATAGGGTGGCCTGGCAAGCTGAGGAACTTTTCTGCTAGTATTAGCGTTTTCGTATCTCTGTGATCTCTCAGTGCATGTGTCCTCCCCATCTTCTCCATTTCCACTATAGGGGTTGATCTCATCCCTCCTGTGGTGACTCTAAGTGCTTGATTTTGCACCTTGTCCAGCTCTTGTAGTGTGGTGTTTGATGCCGAACACCACGCAGTTGACCCGTATTCCAGGTGTGGTCGTATGCTCTGTTGATAAACTTTGCTAAGTATTTTCCCACTGGCTCCCCATGTGGTTCCACTTAGCTTTCTCAGGATGGCTATTTTCCTTCTTGCTTTTGCTACTGCTTTGTTGATGTGCTTTCTCCATGTCAGCCTGCCATCAAATGTTACTCCAAGGTATGTTGGTTCTTTATCTTCTCTTAGGGGTGTTCCATTTATCTGGATGACCCCTGCCTTTTGTTTTGGAGAGAGGGTAAATAGAGTGGTGCTGCACTTGTCAGTGTTTATGCTGACACACCATCTATTTGCCCATGCAACAAATGTATCTACAGCTCTTTGTAGCGATCTGGTGGCCACTGATGCATGTTCATTTGTGCTCCATAGAACCAGGTCATCGGCGTACATTGCTGCTTTAATTCCATGCGGTAGATTAGCAACGAGATCATTGATGAAGATTAGAAAAAGTGTGGGGGACAAGACTCCGCCCTGGGGAACACCGTGACGCAGTAGTACTTTCTTGCTCTTGAGTCCGTCTATCTGTACTCGGGCTCTTCTGTTGTGCAAGTATGCTTTCACCCATTTGTACATTCTTCCATTGACTTTGCAGTTTCTCAGTTTCTTCATCAGACCTTCTTTCCAGACTTTGTCAAAGGCTTTCTTCAGATCTATCCATGCTGCAAGCACCAGTTTCTTCTCTTGGAATGCATCCTCAATTTCTTGAGAGAGGTAGGTTGTCTGATCTTCCGTAGAGTAGCACTGCCTAAAGCCAGCCTGCTGTGGCACAAGGATGTTTTTACTTTCAATGTACCACTGCAGTCTGTGATTGATGATGCGCTCCAGTGTTTTGCAGAGACAGCTGGTGAGGCTAATTGGTCTGTAGCTAGAGGCAATGGAACTATCTTTCCCTGATTTTAGGAGGGGTATCATGATTGCTTCTCTCCAGGCTTGTGGAACACTGCCTAAGGTCTAACTGTTATTAAGATCTGCAACAGCTTTGCTTTGGCCTCTGTTCCTAGGTTCCTGATCATTTCATTGGAGATACCATCAGCTCCTGGTGACTTTCTCATTTTCAGTTTTGATATGGCTAGCTCCAGTTCGCTGATTGTGATGGGTGCCTCCAGAACCTCATGTACTATTTCCTTCTGTCCCGTATGTTGCTGTTTCTCTCGAATCTCTTGTTGTTTCTCTGGACTAATTTTGATATTGTTATCTTGTGCGAATGAGTCCGCAAAATGGTCAGCTGCTTGCTTTCTTGTTAAGATGTTTCCATCTTTATGTAGTGCAATTTTTGAGTTTCTCCCTGTGCCCTCATCGTTAAGTTGTTTTATTAGCTTCCACAATTTCCTTGTGTCTCTTTCAAAGTTCAGAGACTCCGTTTTCTCCTGCCAGCTTTTCCGTCTAGCCTGCAGCTTGGCCCTTTGGAATTTGGCTTTTGCATGCTGGAATTTATTGTGGTGCTCTTGGCTGGGTGTGGCCTCTGCTTGCTTTCTACACTCTTCCACATCATTATGCAACTGTTCCAGTTCACTACTCCAGTAGGGTTTATATTTTTTACGGGCTCCTCTTGGTACTGTTTCTCCCGCTGCCTGCAATATGCATTTCCCAAACTCTTCAACTACTTTATTTATGTCTTTCTCAGTGTTCAGGTTTTTAACCAGTATGCTGGTGCGATTCTTGTACATTGCCCAGTTTGCTTTCTTGTAGTTCCACCTCGAGAGGGTGCTGCTTTCACTTACAAGCTCATTTTCTACAGTTAGAAAGACTGGCCGATGATCACTGCCACCAAGTTGTTTCCCAACAATTCGTGTAATGTTCCACTCCAGGTCTGGTGAATGAAAAGCCAGGTCAGGTGTAGTTGTAGTGTGCCATGATCTCGAGTAGAAAGTATGTGGGTCGGACGGCTTGTTAATCAAGATGAATCTATTCTCATCCTGCCAGCCTTCCAGTCTCTCTCCTCTCTGGTCCATGTGATCATAGCCCCAGCTCTGCGAGTGGCTGTTGAAATCGCCACACACAATCATTTGTTCTGTTAATGGTAGTGTGTCCAATGCCTGTGGGCGGTCGCTTGGATAGTAGTAATTGATCAGATGTAGGTCTGTATTGCCTGTCTTCAGTTTGAGTGTCTGATACTCAGCCCCTTCCATGTAGACTTCGATTTGGGAAGCAGTGATGTTATTTTTGACAAGGGTCAGTATCCCACCTTTTCGCCTGTCCTTTCGGTCAGATCGGTAACACTGGTAGCCTCTGATTTTGAAGGCTATTTTTTCGTTGAGGTGAGTTTCTTGCAAGCAACATACACTTACTTTTTCTTGGTCCAGGATGTTTTCTAATTCTATTTTTTTGTTGCTGACTCCCTCCGCATTCCAGTGCATTATTTTAAGTCTTTGTTTAGTATGGCCAGCCGTTCTATTCTCATGTCCCCTGGCTCCACAGGACATCTGAGAAGGACCTCCAGTAGTTGGGGTTGGACCCTTTCGAGACATAGGGCCCGGCACTGCACCTGCCTGGGGGTCCAAAGCAGGGCGAGCACCATAACATTTAGCAGTAGTCGACATATTCCATTTTGCGTAATTGCGTGGCATCCTGATTTCTGTGGTGCGCCTCCTGGCTGGTTGCCTCCGTCTTCAGCACCTTTCCTTTGCTAGAGCAGACTGTGGTCTCACTCGAGTTTAGATGTGTACACACGCACACACGTGCCTGCGCATGCATGTACGTGCATACACATCTAGAGCATACTGGTTATTTTTCGGCGCCAGAAACTCGCCGTCGCCCCTTCTCCTGTTAGTATACACAGTTCCGCCACGTGAAGGCCAGGAGTTGGACTTTTGCTGCAGAGGTTATGTATTCACGAGCCATTGGGGTATTTAAGCAATGTTGGGCGCTCACCCCAACACTGCGCCCCGGCTACATACAGCAATTTGGAACCGCTTCCATTCCATTTCTTCTCTCTCTCTCTCTCTCTCTCTCTCTCTCTCTCTCTCTCTCTCTCTCCCCCCCCCCTACACACACACACACACACACACACACACACACACACACACACACACACACACACCGTTGTCTATACTTTTTCACTTAACATGTCTCTCATAATCTTTCTCCTTTTCTTTAACATGGTGTACAGGAAGAAAACGTTTCCTCTTCTACCCTCAACCCCAATCTGTAAACAGTATGGCAGCCAAAATAGATGCCCTGGTGTCAAGCTTTATAGTTTCACTCCCCTCCCACAACACACTTACGCATGACGACTATAAACGCGACATTCACACCGTCTCATTCAGTGAACCAACACCCATTATACAGATCAACATATTCGGGAACCGCTGAGACAAGAACATTCACCGTTGACAACACTACGACATATAGAAAGATCATATGGCACAAATGTACGATTCTACAACAGATCATATGATACAAATGTACCATTCTACGATAGATCATATGACACAAATATACCATTCTACAACAGATCATATGACACAAATGTACCATTCTACGATAGATCATATGACACAAATGTACCATTCTACAACAGATCATATGACACAAATGTACCATTCTACGATAGATCATATGACACAAATGTACCATTCTACGATAGATCATATGACACAAAATATACCATTCTACGATAGATCATATGACATAAATGTACCATTCTACAACAGATCATATGACACAAATGTACCATTCTATGACACTACGGCATATAGAGAGATCCATCCATCCATCATGTGTCATATCGTAGGCATGGGCGGTCATGTTTTGCCATCTCACTCGATCACCAGAGTCGTGGATCAGCTTCATGTTTCTGTTTCGACTATGCCACGTGGACAAGCCATCTAGGTATTTACTTCTCGGTCTTCCCCTTGGTCTGTTCCCTTGGATCTTGCCAGTTGTCACCAAGTTCTCCAGTATATCTCTTCTCATAACATGCCAAAAAAATGTTGACTGTCTACGTCTAATGTCTTTAATCAGTTTACGATCTTCATTTGTTTCTCGAAGGACTCGTTCATTGGTTTTTCTATCTGTCCACGGTATTCTTTGCATTTCCCTCAGAAACCACATTTCCATAGTCATCAGTTGTTTTTCAAGCTTGTCTGCTCATTGTCCACGCTTCACATCCATACAAAAGTATAGGTACTATGTAGCACTTCAACACTCTTTTTCTCGTTTCAATTGATATCATTTTATTGGTCAGTATGTTTTTCATCTTGCAAAAGGCTGCCTTCGCAATGGCAATTCTTGTTCTAATTTCTTTAAGGCATCTCCCATCTGATGTTATGACTGTTCCGAGATAACTGTACAGATGCACTTGTTTAAGAATATGCGCATTTACGTGTATATTACATTGTGGTATTTCCTTCTTCCAAGTGACGACCATAATCTGTGTCTCCTTACAATTCAATTCTAACCCTAGTTGTTCACTGTGTGCTACAACCGTATCTACTAAATTTTGCAGGTCCTGTTCATTGTCTGCAATCAATACTGTATCATCTGCATATCTAATGTTTTTGATGCATCGTCCTCCAATGTTGATTCATTCCATATCTTCTATATTTCTGAAAATATTTTCACTGTTAGTTAGTTAGTTAGTTAGTCGAGGTTCCAACTTCACGGCAACGGGTCGTCCCCATTATGCTCCATTCCCGTGCCAGCGAAAATCACACAAAATGCTCCCCACTGTCCAATGTGTAAAGTGAAATAGACGGGAGTTTCGGCAATCCAACAAGCCCGCACAGGTACACTGTGCATAATGCCGCTGTCAGAATGTCAACACAAAATTCATCCACGAATACTACAGTTCATCGTCGATGGACTCGGCAGTCACAAGAAAGACCTCATTGACCCGGGTCTTCTCACATGGCTCGGTCTCTTACCGCAGGGCGACCCACTGAAAGTGTCGCACAAAGCACGAACTCCGCAGCTTCAGCGCCGACTCCCAGGAGTCTCCCGAAAAATGCACTGGTGAACCGAAAGGGCAAAACAGTCAATTCAGCAACCACCGGTAGCCATTGTTCCGAACATGCAGTTCACTGTACAGGACAGATGTAAAAGCATTCTAGGCGAATTTCACAGCTCACGGTGTCGCTCACGCACTCACTCAGTAGCAGAGCGACGGAACCATGTAATACCAGTCCAACATGAAGAAAATGCGATTGCAAACCGTAGCCACAAGCATAAACATACAACATGCCTTAAAGGCTCAACGCCTAACCGCCATGCTGGCCACCGGAAGTCAAATATTTTCACTGTATAGGGAAAACAGTTCTGGAGACATTACACATCCCTGTCGCACACCTCTCTTAATAGGCTGATATTTACCTACTTCATTATCAACTTTTATGGCAGTCTGTTGCTTCCAATATATGGTGTGTTTTTTTTACAAGTCTAAGATCTTTTCCATCAATTTGTCAATCTTTAAGCATCCTTGTCATGTCTCACTTAATCGAAAACCTTTGTGAAGATCTTTGTTTACTTCTATAGAACTTTCAATTACTATTCTCAGTATATATACAGAATGTACTGTACCCTTGCCTTCTACAAACCCACGTTGTTCTTCTCCTATGGTTGTATTTTCTTCCAAACTCTTTGCGTGATAATTCTTTGCAAAACCTTCGTGATGTGACTCATTATACAAATTGTTCGATGTTGATCACATTCCAAGGCGCCCGATTTCTTTGGGATTGCAATAAATACAGAGTTACATAATTCATGAGGTATATTTCCAGTATCATATGTTGTATTCAGCTGTCTGGTAACTATAGTTATTCCATATTCTTCTAAAGCATTAATCATTTCTGTTGAGGTGCTGTTTTAGCCAGGGGTCTTGCCAGATTTCATATGGTTAAGAGCCTTCTAAACCTTCATCTTCAAAATTGATGGTCCTTCATTATTATTTTGAATATCATACTGTTCTTCTTTTTTATCATCATAAAAGGTTTTCCACATAATCTGACCACACATGTAAAATCTGCTCTTTTTCTATTATGATTCTTCTATCTTTTGTCTTGAGACAGCCTGCTGATGTATGTGGTCTTTGATTAGTAAGATCCTGAATGTTTTGTGCATTAGTTTGGTATTTTTATTGTGTTGTTTTTCAATTTCTATGTATTATGGATTATTTTTGTTTCCATTAGTTGTAAACTTTCTTCAGTCATCCATATCTTACGATCTACTTTCTTTAACTCTTTCGCTACCAAGGGCCTATACATCGCCACAATTGACCGACTCTGGTGGCAATTGGTCATTCTATCGACACAGAATGATCATTGGTGTATATGATACATTTCTGCTCCATTCCGGAATTTTAAGTTACAGTAAACTGAAAATGTACACGGCCAGTACATATCTTTATCATCATTGTGCGGTAAAACATTTGTATTTCATAACATTATTGTGACACACCCCTACTTCCAGTTTTCTGCCATTGTTTTTTTTTTTTCCATTTTTTGTGAAAGAGACATGGTTCAGAATATGCAGCCAAACTTCCTTTTGGGTAGTTTTAATTAGCAATACTGTTTATATTCTTGAAGACAAGTGGTGTTTGTTTGATTATTCAGTAAATTAAACATGATTAGCAGTAGAGGAGTATAGAAAACATCTTATAAGTGCAATTTTTAAAATAATTTTTACCTCTTTAATTTCAGTTGTTATTATTAAACCTCTCATTATTGTCATAATATTTGTAACCTATCAATTAATTATTAACACTGTCATGTTCCTTGTGCAATCCTCTTTAATTTCATATATAATACAATATATCTGCTACCATTTTAACCATTTTAAAAGTATTATTGTAACACACCCCTACTTCCAATTTTCTGCCATGAATTTCTGTTTGGTCAGGGCCCAATTTTTGTTTGGTAGCGAAAGAGTTAATTCTGGAATAGGTTTTTTCTGCAGCTGATTGAATTCTTCAACATTTCCCATTGATCATCCACATCTTGAATCTAGGATCTCTAGATCTGACAATATGTCAAATTTGTTCTTTATTTCTATTGTCGTAGTAATCCTTTATTACTTATTACTTTAGTGTCGTCCCTGGAGTGAGGGGAATCAACATCCACATTTTTATTAACCCAATATTATTATCCTAGAGAAACCACCAGAATCCGTCCACAAAACTCCTTCAGTCTGTAGACACCCCTTTCTTACTCTCACTCACCCCTGGATCATGCCCCCTCTCATTCTTCCCCAACACACCATACTCAACAACTCTAGCTTTAACAAATAAATACAACAAATAATTTATTAAAGCAAAGAGTATGTGTGTGAGAAGTGTGTGTGTGTAATGTGTAGAATGTGTGTCGAATTTGCTAATGTGTATGTAGAATCAGGCCAGTGATCAGGAGCCAAGTCAGATCCTCATCATAGCAAGGGTACGCCACAGCATGATAGCTTATCACATGAAGACCTCACCCATTGATGCGTCTCTTCTTCCAGACGTTGACTTTCTCCGGTATCTACAGGGTCGACTAGATGCATAATCCTCCGAAAATGGTTATCGTTTAACATTATTCATGGATCTGTCACTCACGGTAAAGACTAAGGTCCCTATGATTCAGATAAGTACGGATCTCTGTACCGTGAAAACTAGGTTTCAATGTCACAGGTCTCACATTTGTTCTAATCCATTGTTCTAGATTGTCACACAGAAATGGTTCTAAAGTACTTCTTCACTGGACTAAATTATTCCACGAGAACGCCATGTTCAATGTTCTTTTCTACTCATATTAGTGTTCAGTGGTATGTGGCGAAGAAACGAGTATCACCCAACCTGGGTGAATCCCTATTGCAAAAGAATCGTTTATAATGTTTTTCTCTACTGAGCCAGGTTCGTATGAACCCTCTGGATCCTAGGCCCAGCATAAACTGTGCTGACTACACTTTCCTCAGTGTATTTATTCATCTTATAAAATAAAGTCAATGTTCATTTGATGTTCTTCTTAATGAGAGTAGACCTCCATCAAACCCAGGGCAAAGCTTCCTCGTCACTGTCGGGGAACCTGTTAGAGAAAGAGACCACATCTGGTGAATGCCGCCTGATACTGATCCCTACTAGCTGAGTGTAGGCCTACGGCCTCGCTCAGATATTTATCAGCGAACTAAACTCTGTCATGGATCAGAGTGGCTCATCACCTCAATCTGAATCAGGTTAAGACAAGGTAAGACCAATAGACAGAGTGCAGAACCCCAGTAGGCACCCCACTGGAAGATCCCACTATTGGGCATTTCCCCCATCTCCCAACTCATACTCAATCTCCCCAAATATCACCCCACTACACTATTCTCACTAGCAGAGCTAATTCTTACTTCACTACCCTATTCTCAACTAGCAGAGCTAATTATTTCCTCACCCTAGCTATTTTTAACAAGGCTACTGCCTATGTTAATTATGCCTAAATACACTATATTGAGTACCTTATGAAACACCGCGTTACTCCTGGATGGCCTCTACAATTTGCCATAAAGACACATGTTATTTAACTTTAAGTAAATCTAAACACGGTAGATGCTCTCCGAATTCATAACTGCGGTAACGAAACACGTCAATCCAAGTCAACTTTCTTGTCTACACTAACTGTAAACAAGTCATGTTTTTGTCAAACAGCCTTGGGTTGTTCTAGTGACGTTCCTTTGATGTCAACATAGGCGTCCTCAAGGGCAACTAACTCTTTCAAAAATATTCTCTCCCCCTTGTCCAACCAATGCAAAAGTTGTCTCCCTTGTTTTGACACCCAACACAAACTAGCCTCTCTCCTGCATTCTTCCGATCGGGCACAACAACATGCCTACAATTTTCTGTCTTGTAGGGAGCTTTCAAAGACGGCTGTACCGCTTTAATCTCACCGCCTCCAGGAATAAACAACTTGTAGCTGCGAATCAGACTGTCTTTGTTATATGTATCATCTGATTGTTAATCTACAGTGATTTCGCGACATCTATGTTAAAATTATCTTATATTTCTTTGTCAGTTTTCAATTTGTACAAACCATATTTAGGGATTCCTGTTGTATACTTGACTTTCTTTAACTTTACCCTTAATGTGCCCGTAATTAATCTGTGATCACACTAACAGTCTGCATTGAGGACTGTTTTATGTTTACGACTGTTAATGCATTTCGAAACCTACTGCTAATCAGGGTGTAGTCTATATTGTTTTTAATCTTGCTGTCTGGGCATCCTAAATGTCCATAATCTTCTAGGATGCTGTTTAAACCAGGTGTTTCTACAACCATTGCTTGTTCTTTTGCCCATTCTACAAGTCTGTCCTCATTCGTTTCGCTCTTCCAAACCATGGTTGCCTACTCTGCATTCATCGCCTTGATTTCCTACTTTTGCATTGAAATCACCTATTATTATATTTATTTCTGATTTTTTTTTTTTAGTTCTTCAAAGCAGACTCCATGTCATTATAAAATTTCACTATACTTTTTTCACTGCATTCACTAGTTGGAGCATTTACTTGTATGATATTTATTTTAAAAGGTTTTCCGTTTAATTTTACTAATAGAACTCTGTGTGACCCAATATTCTTTAACAGAATTTGATGTTTGCCGATCCAATATAATGGCTACCGCTCTTTGCCGTTCTTCTCCGCCAGAATAAATAATCTTACAATCCTCTCCTGTCTTGATCCCTGCCCCTTTCCATCTCGTTTCGCACATTGGAACACGCATGTCTTCAAATATAGTACGTGTAGACTAATAAGGTTTTCAGTATTACGCATATATCGGACACTCCTGCACCAGATGTTTAGCTGTCCTTTAACCAGTTCTATAATAATCATTCATCAGTATCTCCTTTCTATATTTTTATTATTCACGCGGTGTTTCAGTCTGTTGTAATCTGTGCGACATCTGAAGACTGCTACTTGTTCTTTTCGGTTGATTTAGTGATATGCATAATCTTTCTGGCGACCAGGATGCACTGATTCTCATTCGGTTTTTTAACTGCTTCTTATAATCTCTTCTCCTCACCAGGTTATGTCTTTATCAGACGGTGGTAGCTTTCTACCTACCTTTGCCAATCTGTCAGCATCTTCATTTCCTGGTATGTTGCGTCTATTACATGGCAAATAGAGAGTATTATAAGTCAATCGGGCTAGCAGACAACATGAATATTGTGAACATACTAGGTTCGAGTGTCTTGCTTCAAATGGATGTTTCCCTGAAAGGACTTGTGGCTTCCAAGTGGTGTGTGGTGTATGTATGTATGTATGTATGTTACCTGCAACAATTAGTAGATGCGGTTTTTCTAACTAGGGTTAGAATTAAATTGTAAAAAGACTCAGGTTATGGTCGTCACTAGGAAGAAAGAAGTGCCACAATGTAATATACAAGTAAATGGAAATATTCTTCAACAAGTGAATCGGTACAATTATCTTGGAACAGTCATAACATCTGATGGGAGATGCCTTGAAGAGATTAGAACAAGAATCGCCATGGCGAAAGTAGCCTTCAGCAAGATGAAAAACATTCTGACCAATAAAAAGATGACAATTGAAACGAGAAAAAGAATGTTGAGGGGATACATAGAGCCTGTTCTTTTGTATGGATGTGAAACTTGGACAATGAGCAGTCAAGCTGAAAAACATCTGATGGCTACAGAAATGTGGTTTCTGAGGAAAATGCAAAGAATACCATGGACAGACAGAAAAACCAATGACCAAGTACTACAGGAGACAAATGAACATCGTAAGCTGATTGGAGAGATTAGACGTAGACAGTCAACATTTTTTGGACATGCTATGAGAAGAAATGGATTGGAGAACTTGGTGACAACTGGCAGGATCGAAGGGAACAGACCAAGAGGAAGACAGAGAGGAAAATATCTGGATGGCTTGGCCACATGGCATGGACGGGACAGGAACACTGAGCTGATCCACGACACTGGTGATCGAGTGAAATGGCGAGTCATGACCGCCCACGCTTTCCGGCATGGCACATGATTGATTGATATATATATATATGCATATTTATATGCCGGTCTCTCTGGCCGAGGGGTTACACCACTTTCTCCTAATCCCGTTTATCACGCAGAGTCTCGTAGCGGGCGAGAGCTGGAGGTGGTTCGACCCCCTCTGGTGACTTGCGGGATAACTGAGCCGGCCGCTCAGAAAGCAATGGCAAACTACTGAGCGTAACCTTGCCAAGAAATCAACAGACAGCTGAAAGAAGCTGCTGTTGACAGCAATGCCCTGTAAAGGATATGCGAATTAAAAAAAAATAAATTAAAATATATATATATATCATTGGCACCTTGCCTTCTCGATAGACGATAGTTTGTGCTTTAAAAAGGCATATTAATTATTACCTATGCCGGTAGAGAATGTGACTGATAAGGCCAATTAGCGCTGTAAATGTCCGTTCACAGTGGGTGCATGTGAACACGTGGTCATTTCCGCCATAATGCACCATCTTACGTTTCACACCTTCGGTGTGGGACATCTGCAATAATTTGCTCCTTTGTCTTTATTCCATTTCATTGCCCTCCATGCAACACGTTCAGCGGCGACTTGCTCCCAATGTGCATTATCAATGCCTGTATTAATCATGTCCCGCTTATACACATCCTTGCATTATAGTAGAGACCAACCCTGAGATCTCTTACCCATCTATAATTCACCAAAAAAGATGTCCTTTGGTATTCTACCATCATCCATCCTCCTAAGATATCCTATCCATCTAAGTCTACGAAGACTGAGCATGGAATAAACCGCCACACAACCTGATCTTTCCAATACTTCAGTATTTGTGATTTTGTCTTGCCACTTAATACCAAGAATTCTTCGCAGACACCGCATATGAAAGCTGTTTAAACGTTTCTCTTGGTGTGAGTAAGTTGTCCAGGTTTCACAGCCATAAAGAAGAGTACTAAGGACACAGGCTTGATAGACAAGGACTTTTGTTTTGGCAGTAAGCTCCCTGTTCTCCCAGACTCTTTTTCTTAACCTGTTCATTGTTGTTGCTGCCTTACCAATCCAGTTGTTGATTTCCTGATCTAGGGATAATTTGCTATTTACCACTGATCCTAGATATGTAAAATGGTCTAACATCTCTAGTTCGGCGTCGTCAATAAAGATTGACGGGACCCCATGTGCACCTTGTGACATAATCTGTGTCTTCTTTTTGCTAATTGTTAAACCAAATTCAGAACTAGCATTGGATAATGCAGATAGTAGACATTGCAATTCTTCCTCAGAGTGGGTCGTAACTGCAGCATCATCTGCAAAAAGCAACACTCTGATCAGTACCCTCCTAATTTTGGTCTTAGCCTTCAATCTCTGAGCATTATAGAGGCCACCATCTGAGCGTGAGTGAATGTATATACCACCATACTGATCACGAAAGGCATATTTCAGTAGAAGTGAAAAGTATATTCCAAAGAGGGTGGGAGCTAGTACACAACCTTGCTTAACTCCACTCTTGATTTCAAAATCTTCAGAAGTTGCACCATCAAACTTGATTATACCCTTCATGCCTGTGTGGAATGATTCCACAATGGACAGAAGAGTTGGTGGGCAGCCAATCTTCTTTAGTGCCTTGAACAGACCCTCACGACTGACCAAATCAAATGCCTTTGTGAGGTCGATGAAGGCAATAAACAGTGGTTGATTCTGTTCACGGCATTTTTCTTGCATTTGTCGCAATGAGAATATCATATCAATGGTAGACCGGTTCTGTCGAAAGCCACACTGTGATTCGGGGTAGACTTGATCTCCTAGGACTTGAAGTCTGCGCAGAACAATTCTGGCAAATACTTTTCCAACAATACACAGAAGTGAGATACCCCTATAGTTGTTGCAGTCGCTCCGATCGCCCTTGTTCTTATACTGTGTTATGATGCTTGAATCTTTGAAATCCTGTGGGACTTGTCCTTCTCGCCAGCATAGCTCTATTAGCTGGTGGATCTGTAGAGTGAGTGTGTCTTGCCCACTCCTGATAACCTCTATTGGAATCCCATCCTTACCTGGAGCCTTGCCAGATGCAAGTTCATTTATAGCACACTTAACTTCTGTTATGGTGGGAAGTGTGTCCAGGTGGTCAAGAGTTGGTAGAGCCTCTATGGCGTTGAGGGCATCATCCGCTAGTTTGGTCTCACTTGAGTAAAGCTCCAAATAGTGCTCTACCCATCTGTCCATCTGCTGTTTCTTATCAGTGATGATTTCTCCAGTCAAGGTTTTCAATGGTGCACTTCTTTTGATCACTGGACCACAGGCTTTCTTTATTCCTTCATACATGCTTCTGATGTTTCCCTTATCACTTGCGATTTGAATGGACTCACATAACTTGATCCAATAATCATTTGCACACTGCCTGGCAGCCTTTTGCACATCCTTCCTAGCTTGCTTTAGCTCACTCAGAGTGTTACGCGTTGGTCTTTCCTTGTTTCTTAAGAGAGCTATCTTCTTCTTATCAATCAAGGGCTGCAGAGTCTGGCTGTTTGCCGCAAACCAGTCCTGCCTCTTATGATCCACAGTGCCGTAAACCCCTACGGCAGTTTTATAAAGAGTTTTTAATTACTGTACGATTTTATGATGTATCAGTGAAAGCGTCTTCAAGTTGCTGTTGAAACTGAAAGCATTTTTCAGGATCGGGAGTTTTAATAATATTAATCCTGGGGCTAGATTTGTGTTTAGCTCTGTGGATTCTCTTTGGTCTCAGTATAACCCTTGCAACAACCAAAGAATGATCCGTATCACAGTCAGCACTGTGGTAACTTCGAGTCAATGATATATGGTTCAGATGTTGTCTCCGTGTGATGATGAAGTCCAGCTGGTGCCAATGGCCCGATCTTGGATGTTTCCATGTGACATTATTCAGCTCTTTTGTTTTAAAAAAGGAGTTTGTAATACATAGGTCATTATTGGTGCAATGCTCCAGCAGCCTTTGCCCATTTTCATTCATGCGACCGATAATGTATTTTCCAAGGCACACTGGTCATGAATTCGAGTCCTTGCCCACACGAGCATTGAAATAACCGAGCATATAAATGTAGTCAGATTTTCGAACTGCCTTGATCACGGAGTCTAACTCCTCATAGAACGAATCATTCACATCATCAGAGGAATCGAGTGTCGGTGCATATGCAGTAATAATGGTGGCAAAACCACAAGAGGTTGCCAATAGTAGGGATAATAGTCTTTCATTTCCTCCTGCTGGAATTTCAATCATTCCCAGTAGCAAATTCTTCACCGCAAAGCCCACACCGTGTGACCTTTTTTCTACCTGCCCTCTACCCTTCCAAAAAAAAGGTGTAATTGTTTTCCCTGAGTGACTCTTCCTCAGCGAGGCGAGTCTCCTGCGGGCCAGCAATATCAATGTTAAGACGATTGAGTTCGGCATCAATCACAGCCGTTTTTCTCACATCGTTAATATTGGTCAAGTCAGTGGAAAATCCTGGACACATGGTTCTCACGTTCCAGGTTGCAAGCCGTAGCTTGAGGTTTCTATTTTTCCTTTTATTAGTACCTGGTGCATTGGTTTTACAATCTGCGAATCAGATTTTGATATATATATATTTTGACATAGAAATTTTGATATATATATTTTAACATAGAAATAAAGAACGAATATGACATATGGTCTGATCTAGAGATCCTAGATTCAAGATGTGGATGATCAATGGGATATGTCCTAAAATGAAGCAGGTGTGGGCCAAAATATCTTTATCTGTTCTGCATATATTGGGCACTCCTGCAGCATATGTTTAACTGTTATTTTACTAGTTCCACAGTTACATTGATCGGTATCTCCTATCTTTAATTTATTGAACAAGTGGTATTTTAGCCTGTTATGTCCTGTGCGGAGTCAGAAGATTGCCACTTCTTCACTTCGGTCTAGTTTGTAATATGCATCATCTTTCTGGTCACCTGGGTGCTCTGATTCCCATTTGGTTCTATAAGTGCTTTTTATAAACTCTCACGATGTTCTTAATGAGAACCGAGTGAGATGGTCGTTGTCTAGGTTACAATGCTCCCTGTATGTCAATACGTAGTGTAAATTGAGCTAGCCACCTGTCTCAGATATAACTCACCCCCGCAGTACACATCCGCCAGTCAGTGAACAAGATTGAGATGGCGCACATAATCTTTTAATGCAGAAGAAACACAACACACATAACATATTTCCATATCCAGAAAACAATATAATCCACCGAATATATATATATCCTCCTCACAACTTAATCAGCACACGTCACTGCCTTCTCAAGGCCTTCTTAATCTCCATTTTACAAGACAGTTATCCAGCTACTATCCACGGCTGGACCTCAGACAATACACCCTCACACTGGGTCTAGGCCTCCACTAACTATCCAACCCACTCTGGGGTTTAGGCCTACATTCAAAACTGGGAGAACAACACAGGACGGAGATCACTATCTAACTCCGCTCCTCTCCATAGACTCCCGACCAGCTCGAAGTCAAAACATCCACTGTTCTTTTAGTCCCCTGACTTCACACACAACTAGACTGTCTCTCCCCCCATCCACCCTGAGGGTCTGCATCCACCCTCACCATTATTTCTCATGGCTGGTTGTTTTTCTCGTAGCCCGGCTACAGGTCACTCACCTCACTGTCAATGACCCAGGCATATGTCATAAACCTCTTTGCCTCATTATAGGTTATGTCTATGTCAGGCTGTGGTAGTCGTCCCTTCTCTTTTGCTAGTCTGTCAGCCTCTTCATTTCCAGGTATACTGCAGTGTGATGGGATCCACTGTATTACAACTTTTCTGGATTTCTGACATAGTCCATGTAGTACTGCTCTTAGGTCTGTTAGTTCTGTGCTGGTTTTACTCTTCAGTATTGAGACAGCTGAATTTGCATCTGTGAAGACAGCTATTTGCTTCTCTTTAGTTTCCTCCATCAAGATCATTACAGTTGTAGTTTTCAAAGCCTCTACGTCTGCCGTGAAGCTACTTGAAAATGTTCCAGTTGCCATTGACTTTTGTGTGTGTTTTTTTTTTAAAACTCCATTTTGTAAATTTAGGAGAATTCCTCCTTCTTCGTTTTCTATTGGAATTTTGGCTGATCCATCTGTATATGCATGTGTCCAATTGCTATGTGGGTAATGTTCTTTTATTTAGTTTAGGACGATATTTTTCTTTCTGTTTCATTCTGAGTGGTCTTTTTCTCAATACCAGGAATGTTTTCTATCATCTCAGGCAATTTCTGCTGTCTCCAATCTGGGAACCTGTGTGCATTGTAAATGGGTTTGACTGTTGATATGTTAAGTAAAGGATGTACACTAATCTTTCGTTTTGCGGTTTCTACAAAGTTCAAAACAATGTTTTCCCGTAGTCAATTTGATAACGAAGACACAAACAATAGATTGCAAGATTTATTGCCTGGCATATTTCGCTGCATCTCGTCAGGTACATACTGCAGAAATCACACAACTTACGTGAATTAACTAGATAAATCCTTCAAGTTGAAATATACACATATTCGCACAGTAATGTCAATTATCTACCACGGTAATTTTAAGCTGACTAACATGTCTTTCTGTTTACACAATTCTGGCTTGCGTTGATTGATCATAATTGCTTCTGCAAATTTTAACAAGCGAGTATTTTGTGTGTTAAACAACACGCAAAAGGCAGTGTCTCTGTCAACCACATGGCCGCTTTCGATAATGTGCCTACCAATTGAAGACGCCGGGAGCTTCCGGTGTGTCGGCCCCACGAGGCTAGCATCTCCTGTGTGTTGTATCTTGTTGACCCATTGAGGTATGTGTTCTGACACTCGTTTGTTAAGCTGTCTCTCTGTTCTACCAATGTAGAAGGCCTGGCATCTACATGTGAATTGGTAAATACAATTGTTTGTGGCGTACAGAGGAACAGGCTCTTTGACTGCTGGTGTAGGAATCGGTACGGTTTTATATCTAATGACTGGAGTTGCAGCACAGAATGTTCGGCCTACTGCTGTAGTAAGCCGGTCTTGTAGACGTTGCATTACGTCATCCCCTCGAAAGGTTAGCTGGATGAATACCTTGAGTTTAGGGACTGTAGTTACGTCTGGTTTTGTTTGGGCTGTTGGCAGTGGCGCTTTATAAACCCTGTGGAGTACCCATTCAGGTTTAAGACATTCTTCAGAGTTTCAAATTCCTCTGTCAGTGTGTCCTGGGTGCATATCTTTCTAGCACGGTCAAACAGGGTCCGTACTAAGCCCCGTTTGTACTGGACAGGTGTGAAGCTATGAAAATTTAGGTATTGGCCAGTCCATGTTCCTTTGCGATACACCGATCTTTGAATTGTGCCGTCTGCTCTACGTCTCAATAGAATATCTAGAAACGGTAACGCTTCGTTGTGTTCGTGTTCCATAGATAGAGAGATATTTGTATGCGTCTTGTTCATTGAGGCCTGGAACGATGTTGCTTGTAGCTCGTCTGTGGTGATAATTAATATATCGTCCACATAACGACGGTAAAAGGCCAAGTTGTTGATGTCTGAGGATCTCTTTTCTTGTAAATGTGACATGAAGATGTCCGCTAGAATAGGACCAACAGGACTCCCCATGGCCACTCCGTCAATTTGGCGGTATGACTTAGTTAGAAAAATGGATTGTACGTTGGCGGTACATAGTAGTAGTAGCCTCTCCAGAATAGGTGTTGGTATGCCTAATTTTAGTTGTTTGTCTTCAATGCGTTCCCTTATTATTTTCACTGTCTCCTCTAATGGAACGTTAGTGAATAGGGAGGCTATATCCATGGATGCCATGTGTTTGTTATTTATATCCATAGTATCCAATAATTCCACCAGTTGGAATGTATCTCTGAGTATTTTTGGATCGAAGGACTGTCGTACTGGCTTTAAAATTTCGGCTAGCCATCTCGCCATTCGGTGTTGTGCAGAGTTAACCATGGACAGAATAGGTCTTAGCGGGATGCCGGGCATGTGAAGTTTGGGTAGACCGTACATCTGAGGAGTGTGCGAGCCACGTGGTGTGAGCGCTTTTGCAGTGGCCTCACTGATGCGTCCCGCTTTCACAAGTGACTGGATCTCTTTCCTCATCATTGCACCCAGGTCCTCCGACTTGTTTACTTTTTGATCTATCCTGAATTTGGATTCATCTGACAATATTTCATCCATTTTTCTCTGGTAGTCTGACATGTCCATCAGTACCGCACCGCTACCTTTGTCAGGTTTCAGAATGACGAGGGTTTTGTTAGCCTTTAACGCTATTAAGGCAGTTAGGTGTTCGTTGCTCAGCTGATGTCTGTTTAGAGGGTGTTGTGCGATACTGGTGTTCTAAATCTACCAATTTGGCCTTCAGCCACCCGACCGACTCAGCAGAATTAGGTGATAACTTAGAGACTTGATCAAACAACATTTCAAACTGTGCTTGCGACTCAACACGGTTGATGTGTTTAGGCTTTATGCAGAATTTTAATCCGTATGCAAGGGCCTCCGTTTCAATGTTGTTGAGTACGTACGACGATAAGTTCCTCACATACTTCTCTGGGTTGTCTAGTACTGACGTTATTACCTTTTCAGTGCTCAGTGATTTGTTGAGGCGAGCATTCTCTGCGATTTTCACCTTGTACACTGTTTCTGTGCAGAATTTAGTGAACTTCAAGTAGCCATACAAGCTCAATTCTTTGGTGACGTAGTAGGCAGACCAATGTGTGCGCTTCAAGTTGGCCAGCTTGGACTGGGTTTCTTCTATTTGGTTTTTTGTCAGTCGTCTCAGGTTTTTTCTTATCGGACATATTCTGTCGGCCCTCAGAGATCTGAAATACCGGTGAGGAAATATCCCCGTCCTTAGGCATTCCTCGAGAAATCTCAATCGACAATCCTGTAACGATATTTTACACTTCAGCTTGAGTAATCCATCTAATCGCTTCACAGTTGGTAATGGGAGGCGACGTTTGAGAAATTCAAAACAATGTTTTCCCGTAGTGAATTTGAATAACGAAGACACAAACAATAGATTGCACGATTTATTGCCTGGCATATTTCGCTGCATCTCGTCAGGTACATACTGCAGAAATCACACAACTTACGTGAATTAACTAGATAAATCCTTCAAGTTGAAATATACACATATTCGCACAGTAATGTCAATTATCTACCACGGTAATTTTAAGCTGACTAACATGTCTTTCTGTTTGCAAAATTCTGGCTTGCGTTGATTGATCATAATTGCTTCTGCAAATTTTAACAAGCGAGTATTTTGTGTGTTAAACAACACGCGAAAGGCAGTGTCTCTGTCAACCACATGGCCGCTTTCGATAATGTGCCTACCAATTGAAGACGCCGGGAGCTTCCGGTGTGTCGGCCCCACGAGGCTAGCATCTCCTGTGTGTTGTATCTTGTTGACCCATTGAGGTATGTGTTCTGACACTCGTTTGTTAAGCTGTCTCTCTGTTCTACCAATAGAGTTCTACTGTAGAAGGCCTGGCATCTACATGTGAATTGGTAAATACAATTGTTTGTGGCGTACAGAGGAACAGGCTCTTTGACTGCTGGTGTAGGAATCGGTACGGTTTTATATCTAATGACTGGAGTTGCCGCACAGAATGTTCGGCCTACTACTGTAGTAAGCCGGTCTTGTAGACGTTGCATTACGTCATCCCCTCGAAAGGTTAGGTGGATGAATACCTTGAGCTTAGGGACTGTAGTTACGTCTTGTTTTGGTTTGGGCTGTTGGCAGTGGCGCTTTATAAATCCTGTGGAGTACCCATTCAGGTTTAAGACATTCTTCAGAGTTTCAAATTCCTCTGTCAGTGTGTCCTGGGTGCAAATCTTTCTAGCACGGTCAAACAGGGTCCGTACTAAGCCCCGTTTGTACTGGACAGGTGTGAAACTATGAAAATTTAGGTATTGTGCAGTCCATGTTCCTTTGCGATACACCGATCTTTGAATTGTGCCGTCTGCTCCATGCCTCATTTAAAAAAAAAAATTTTTTTAAGCATATCCTTTACAGGACTTAGCTGTCAACACCAGCATCTTTCAGCTGTATGTTGATCTCTTGGCAAGATTACGCTCAGTAGTTTGCCATTGCTTTCTGAGCGGCCGGCTCAGTATTCCGCAAGTCACGAGCGGGGGTCGAACCGCCTCAGCTCTCGCTCCGCTACGAGACTCTGCGTGATAAACGGGATTACAGAGAGAAAGTGTTGTAACCCCACAGCCAGAGAGACCGGCCTATGTCTCATTAGAGACGTAGATACATGGGGTGGTTTGTTAATCTTCTAAAATTGTCTGCTTGTTAGTGAGCTCTAGTATCTCTTCTATCCTGCATTGGTTCTAAACAAGTGATCTTTTCTTGTTCGTTAATAGGCGTTGTCTTCAGGCTATGAGTTATGATCCGCATTCCTTGATTTTGGACTCTACTTATTTTGTTAAAGTTTAACTTAGCTGCTGTTGCCCAAGCTGCAATGCCATATTCCGGTACTGGCCTTATTCGTCCAGTATATAACTTCTTGAGAACCTTCTCATCTGTTCCCCACGTTGTACCAGCAAGCTTTTTCATGATTGCCATTCTTTGCATTGCTCTTGTTCGATTTTTCTCAACCTGTATCTTCCATGTCAGGCGACGATCAAAGGTAACTCCTAGATAGTTTGGATCTTCTTCATGGCGCAATTTCCCCCCCCCCCCCCCCCATTAAATACCAGCTTAGGGTGCTGAGTTTTATTTGAGAGGGAGAGCATTATGTTTTATCCTTACTTATCTTCACTAGCCATGATTGTGATCAGTCCTCTAGCGCTAATAAGGCTTGCTGTATTCTGCTGTTAGCTGTACTAATATATTCTTCAGATGTCCATATGGCTAGTTCATCTGGAAAGGAGGATGTGTGTACTCTGGCTGGAAAATTTTCCGTGATGTCATTTATATATGCTAGGAATAATGTTGGTGAAAGAACTCCACCTTGGGCCTACCAGGGGACACCTTGCTCCAAAAGGATCTGTTTGCTGGTTTGTGCTTATAATTTTGTCCTCGCAGTTCTGTTCTCAGGGTAGTGGCTGATCCATTTGTACATTTTCCCACAAACTTGCATTTTTGCAGTTTTACTTTCAGTCCTTACTTCCATACTTTATCAAATGCGTTTTCTAAATGTATGCAGACCGCTAGTGTGTGTTTTATTCTCTTGGAAGGTATCCTCTATTTCCTGAGCTATATAGGTTATTTGATCTTCAATGGATCTGTACTTTCTGAATCCTGCTTGGTGTGGTGTTAAGAGTTGGTCACACAGAGTATGAAAACTAATGGTTGCAACATATTGTAAGCCACACCCGCACAAATACACACACATAGGTAATCGTTTATAGGTACACGCACACACGCACTTAAACACACGCGCAGGTACACACACATACACACACACAAACACACACACATACACACACTCAAACACACACACACACACACACGCACACAAACAGACAGACACACACTCTTACATAATAAATTGCCTAAAAAAGTTGTCCTGATAATTAGAACGGAACAAATCTGATCCAAAGAAAAATCTGATCCAAACAATAACAGACAAATCTGCATAAAAAGCCAGGAGCAGCACAAACAACACTGACTTGACTGTCTGAAATACTTTTAACAAACTAAAGAGAAACAAACGTTCACATTTACTTGTTTGTTTTCGCCCGTGTGAATTAAAGGAAATTATGAAGAATTCTAAAAGCTACCCTAATCAGGAAAGTCACGCGCCGTCTGCTGGTGTCACAACGGAAGCCATTATTTCAGACAAGGATTGGTGCAAACAAACATGGCGGCGCTTCCGGAAATAATCCCAACCAATACACAAAGACCAAGTCTAGTTTATAGGAAAGCAAGAAAAATATTAATATTAAATATGTGATGAAAAGCCGGGGTAAGAAGGGTTGCTGTTGTTTTTACTGCAGCGATTTTAAAATGAAGTTTGAAAGGCAAATTAGTGATGCATGTAATAGTGGTTTGGCCAAACAGGTATTTGAGTTCAAAAGTAAATGAACGTAATGTGTGACGAGGGAACTGGGCAAACGAAAGACTGTGTATGTTTTTGTTTATTTGGCTCTTTGGGTTTATTTAGGTTTTATTTCTTTTTTAGATTGCCTGGATCTGAATTGGGAACTAACTGGAAACATGCGAGAGAGCGATAGCGCCATGTGGTGACCAATGCCTTACGATATGGACTGCGGTAATAATAAGAACAATACTAATAGTAACAATAGTTAGCGGACATGTTATGTAATGGTATTGACGATGCGTTGACAATGGCACAGGACACTGATTTTGAGCCAGCTCTCGCCGTTCGATAGGGGATGCAAATACTAACCACTTATTCACTCATGCACTCAGGCCTACAAAATGTGATGATCCTAAGATTTCACATTGCTATGGGACTCTTACATAATAATAATAATAATAATAATAATAATAATAATAATAATAATAATAATAATAATAATAATAATAAGAAGAAGAAGAAGAAGAAGAAGAAGAATATTGGCACCTTGCTGTTGTGACAGACGATAGCATGCTACATTGTGCTTCAAAAATGCATAATAACTTCTTCTTCTTTCGTTCGCTTGAAATATGTCTATAGCTGCAGTGTTGTCTCTTGTATGAATTTAACTGTCTTTTTCAGTTCACACAGCGGTCCATAGAGTTTATCTTCCACTGTCGCCTCTCTAGGCCAGAAGGTTTGCCAAGATATATTATATTTTGGGCAGTCCTGGAGTGTGCTCTGCTGTCTGCGACGCCAATCCACATGTGCACATGGCTGTTTCACCAATCTTGAATTTTGTATACATGTGGTTGCGTAATCTATTGTGTCCTGTTCTGAGGAGCAGAATAATGACTTGTTCTGGTCTATCCATAACGTGGTAGTCATCTTGAGCAGGTTTTGGTGGCTTTCTGACTGATTTGATCATTCTTTTCTTTCGGTGGTATGTAATGGGCACATCAGGCTGTTCTTCTTTGGCTCCTTCCTTAGCCAGTTTATCAGCTCTGTCATTTCCAGGTACTCCACAGTGGGATGGTATCCAATGCATGGTGACCTTACGCAGACTGTTAAGTTCAGAAAGTAGTGTCCTTAGTACTGGCAATTTCCCAGACAGGAGCGCCTCGAGTACTGATTTTGCATCTGTCAATAGGTTGTATACCATTGCTGGTATTTAGTAATTTCTCTGTTGCTATCTTGATTGCCTCAATTTCAGCATCATAGTTATGGCAGTACTTTCCTGTCGGTACTCTGGCAGTGTTTTTAATATTATTTGAGTATTCTACATACACTCCCGCTCCTCCATTTCGAACAGCATTTTGTGCTGACCCATCTGTGTAGACTCGGATCTAGAGGTCCTGTGGGTATTCTTCATCAAGGAAGCTGAGAGTAGCTATTCTGCGCTGCACACTGTTCTGTTCTTCCTTGTAAAATATTCCTCTCACTTTGTTCTGGATTTGTAATGATAGTCTATGCTCATCTTTCCATGGAGTTCGCTCTGGAATAGTTGTTAGGGGGATACCCACTGTGGGCAGATCGGTGGTTTCTCTGCAGTATCGTTTGGCCTCGTTGATAAAACTATTTCTTTTCAACCGCCCCATAGTTAGGTTTTCAAATATGTTCTCCATAGGGTGGCCTGGCAAGCTGAGGAACTTTTCTGCTTGTATTAGCGTTTTTGTATCTCTGCGCTCTCTCAGTGCTTGTGTCCTCCCCATCTTCTCCATTTCCACTATAGGGGTTGATCTCATCCCTCCTGGGGTGACTCTAAGTGCTTGATTTTGCACCTTGTCCACCTTTTGTAGTGTGATTTTTTATGGTGAGCACCACGCAGCTGACCCGTATTCCAGGTGGGGTCATATGCTATGTTGATAAACTTTGCTAAGTATTTTCCCACTGGCTCCTCATGTGGTTCCACTTAGCTTTCTCAGGATGGCTATTTTCCTTCTGGCTTTTGCTACTGCTTTGTTGATGTGCTTTCTCCATGTCAGCCTGCCATCAAATGTTACTCCAAGGTATGTTGGTTCTTTATTTTCTCTTAGGGGTGTTCCATGTATCTGGATGATCCTTGCCTTTTGTTTTGGAGAGAGTGTAAATAGAGTGGTGCTGCACTTGTCAGTGTTTATGCTGACACACCATCTATTTGCCCATGCAACAAATGTATCTACAGCTCTTTGTAGCAATCTGGTGGCCACTGATGCATGTTCATTTGAGCTCCATAGAACCAGGCTCCGAATCGAAAGCTCACTATGTGGGCGTCATCAAAGGTGGAAAAGTGTCCTAGTGGCACGAAATGCAATATGTCTTGGATAGCAAATCCATAACGTGGAAAGTCAGAATCGAAAGCTCACTGTGTGGATATTATCTTCAGACTACATTCTTCTGGTTTCTGGAGGAACAGCCTATGGTGAACGGAGGGCCCAATATACGGAAGTGAGGCTAAGCAGCCATGTGCAGGACGTGACGATTACTTGGGTGAGCAAAGTTCCAGAGCGCTATGTGTCAGCTCTGCAATTATGGAAGCCTCCTTGGATGGCGGGGAATGCCCATGGTCTGACCCTGCCTTCCCTTGAGGGCTGACCGTTATGTCATCGGCTGTTCTAAATGGGCCAGCTGGGATGGGGAATAACAGTGAGAGCCAAACGTCTTACGAAACTCCCGTGAAGGTTAACCCGGTCAACAAATGCCCGCAGAAGTCGGATGTGTCGGCCTAACGGCACAAGAACGCAGCTCTGCTGTAAACAGGCACAACGCAATCACGTCCGGAAAAAAAACTCCGGGTGAACGCAGAAGAAGAAGAAGAAGAAGAAGAAGAAGAAGAAGAAGAAGAAGAAGAAGAAGAAGAAGAAGAAGAAGAAGAAGAAGAAGAAGAAGAAGAAGAAGAAGAAGAAGAAGAAGAAGAAGAAGGAGGAGACGAAGGAGACGAAGAAGAAGAAGAAGAAGAAGAAGAAGAAGAAGAAGAAGAAGAAGAAGAAGAAGAAGAAGAAGAAGAAGAAGAAGAAGAAGACGAAGAAGAAGAAGAAGAAGAAGAAGAAGAAGAAGAAGAAGAAGAAGAAGAAGAAGAAGAAGAAGAAGAAGAAGAAGAAGAAGAAGAAGAAGAAGAAGAAGAAGAAGAAGAAGAAGAAGAAGAAGAAGAAGAAGAAGAAGAAGAAGAAGAAGAAGAAGAAGAAGAAGAAGAAGAAGAAGAAGAAGACCATGGAACACCATGACGCAGTAGTACTTTCTTGCTCTTGAGTCCGTCTATCTGTACTCGGGCTCTTCTGTTGTGCAAGTATGCTTTAATCCATTTGTACATTCGTCCATTGACTTTGCAGTTTCTCAGTTTCTTCATCAGACCTTCTTTCCAGACTTTGTCAAAGGCTTTCTTCAGATCTATCCATGCCACAAGAACCAGCTTCTTCTCTTGGAATGCATCCTCAATTTCTTGAGAGAAGTAGGTTGTCTGATCTTCCGTAGAGCACTGCCTAAAGCCAGCCTGCTGTGGCACAAGGATGTTTTTACTTTTAATGCACCACTGCAGTCTGTGATTGATGATGCACTCCAGTGTTTTGCAGAGACAGCTGGTGAGGCTAACTGATCTGTAGCTAGAGGCAATGGAAGCATAATAACTGCAACCCATGGTAATAGCGAATTTGACTGATAAGGCCAATTCGCGCTGTAAATGTTTGTTAACAGTGGATGTATGCGAACACATGGTAATTTCCATCATCATGCACCATCTTACGTCTCGCACGCCCGGTGTGTGACTTATCTGCAATCATTTTCTCCTGTGACTTTATTCCATTTCTGATATTTGCCCTCCATACAACATGTTCAGCGGTGACTTGCTCCCAATGTGCATTATCAATGCCTGTATCAGTCATGTCCCGCTTACACACATCTTGGTATCGTAGTAGAGCCCGTCCCTGAGATCTCTTACTCATGTATAATTCACCAAAAAAGATGTCCTTTGGTATTCTGCCATCATCCATCCTCCTAACGTGTCCTATCCATCTAAGTCCACGAAAACTGAACAAGGAACAAACCGTCACACAACCTGATCTTTCCAATACTGTTTTGGTATTTGTTTATTTTGCAGTATTTGTGATTTAGTTTTGACACTTAATACCAAGTATTCTTCGCAAAAACCACATTTGAAAGCTGTCTAAACGTTTCTCTTGGTGTGAGTAAGTTGACCAGGCTGCACTGCCATAAAGAAGTGTACTAAGGACACAGGCTTGATAGACAAGAACTTTTGTTTTGGCAGTAAGCTTCTGTTCTCCCAGACTCTTCTTCTTAACATGCTCATTGTTGTTGTGCCTTACCAATCCTGATGTTGATTTCCTGAAAGCATGCTTTTTTTAGTTACTCCATCTGCAGCCAAAACATGTTAAGTTTCTATACTCCTTCGACTGTTTCTTCTTAGCACTTTTGCCCAAGTTTTTCATTTGCATGTGACTCTTATATGTCAATTGAACAGTCGTCTTGTTCTTCTACTCCTGTCTGTTACCCTCACACCCCTTCCTTCTCCAATGGGATCAAAAGCCAAACCTTTCTAACTTTTTGTTGGGCGCTCACTCGCTTTGAACTCAAGCGTAGTCCATACACTACTTCTAATAGTCCTGGACTGAATTTTGCGTGAGGATTAGCTTTCCCCATTACCAGTGTCGCTCGACATCAGGCCAAACAACTCCAACTTCTGAGGTACTTGTAGTTTACGTCCACAAGTCAAGGGCGAGAAGTCACCACTTGAGCCTAACTGACCCGTCTAGGATGTTGAACTCGATACCTCAGTATCAGCAGACCGGAAGTTTAAGAGCGAGCGCTGTTATTTATTCGGCCATGATTATAGTTGTGTACGATGGTAGTGGATTGATGAAAGTGACATTGCTCCTCACTTACTCTTCAGTTGAAGTAACAGAAGTTTGTTCTGCACATTGCATGGTGGAAGTCGGAAACTCCCCTCGATTGCAGCTCTTACATGCACAATTTCGGACGTTGCTTTAGGATTGCCCTCTGGGCAAAAATCTTGCTTCCAAAAGTATAAGGTGAAATGGCACCGAAGATGCTGCAAACTTCTGAGTGGCACACGGATTTCTGTGACATCGTGCCAGTGCTGATGACGATCCAGTGGACCACCCTGCACTTTCGACCTCTCTGATTGATTGATTGCTTGACTGAGTAACTAGTATCTTTGACACTGCAATCGGGACATATCCGGTTGAGTATTTCCACTCTCAGCAGATGTCGGAGTGAAAGGATGCTCACTCTACGCATAGCGCACTGGCGACCAATGGCTACACGTCACTCTCGTACTGCTCGTTCAGACAACCATTGAGTAGAAGCTGTGTCCAATGCTCTCGGCAAACAGTTCTCCGGAGAGAGACCCAGTCTGGTGCTGTAAAACCCGGAGCAATGAAGTCGACCTTCCAGCCTTTACCTGATTTTAACCTTGGCAAATGAGAATTTCCGAAAAGAACTGTTTTGAAGGAAATGTAGTGACGTTTTTTTTTACCAATCTTTATTAAGAAACACATGCCGAATACATTTTCAGACATTTTGTAACCAATAAAAATCTGCCATTTGTAGTTAGAAAAATGGCGTTAGTGTACATTAAACCAGAGGCGGACTGGGTCTAAAAGTATCTAGAAATATCGGTTGCCGGGTAACACAGCTACTTAAATGACATTAACATTTAACATACTCTATAACGTTTACCTCCGGTCCTCAAGATGGAGGATGGGCGGTTGAGCTGTTAAGGCTTCTCGGCAGTTTCCTCGCGTTGGACTGGTAGTGCATGGTTCTGTCGCCCTGCTACTGAGAAGAGTGCGTGGAGCGACACTATAATCTGTGAATTTCGTGTGGAGTGCTTTAACATCTGTCTGCGGTTGTTTGTAGCGTGAACTGCATGTTCAGAAAAATGGCGACCGGCCCCTGAAATAACCGGAATACCTTTATGCAGTAATGTGTGCATGAGGATTGTCTATTGACTGCCGCTTCCATCAACGATGAACTGTATTTTTCATGGCAGACTTTTATGTTGGCATTCTGGCAGTGGCATTATGCATAGTAAACATGTGAGGACTTGGTTTTTAGAGACTCCTGTCTGTTCCACTTTTCACATGGGGCAGTGAGGAGCATTTTGTGTGATATTCACTAGATATGAACGGAGTATAATGGGGCTACCCTTTGCCATAAAGTTGGAACCGCGACTAACTAACATATCGTTTAAACCTGAGCTTGTCGTCTGAGAAAATGCGGGAAAGACTGGGCACCTATTCAGGCGTGCATACAGGCCTACAAGATGTCATGACGATATACCATCACAGAAACATAACACGAAACTGCTTCGGAAGAAATTAACTGACAAACCAAGTCCCATTTGAGGTCTGCACACATGTGGTTTGTCAGCACGTGAAATCTGAACAATAAACTGACAAACCTAAAAGCATTTATTGCAGCAGGAACATGGTTCTTAAGCAAAATATAAAGGATACCAACGAGGGACAGACAATTAAAAACAACAACATGATGTCCTTCAAGAAATAGTTGAAAACTGTAAAATGATTAGAGATCACAATTTAAACTGTCTCTTCTGGCCGCGGCTGATTGGCCCCATTCCATACGCTGGACAGTTGGATGTAACTGTTGACTCCTAGTCCTTGAAAAGGGAACATAAATTACAATACCTCAGAAGTCAGGGAGGGTTGTCCTGATGTCGAGGGACACTGGAAATAGGGGCAGATAATTCGCACTCAAATACATCCAGAGCAGACACTAGTATTGGCAACTACCAATAGTAGTAGAAACTACCAATAATAGTGGCAACTACCAATAGTAGTAGCAAGTGCCAATAGTAGTGGCAACTACCAATAGTAGTAGCAAGTGCCAATAGTAGTGGCAACTACCAATAGTAGTAGCACCTACCAATAATAGTGGCAACTACCAATAGTAGTAGCACCTACCAATAATAGTGGCAACTACCAATAGTAGTAGCAAGTGCCAATAGTAGTGGCAACTACCAATAGTAGTGGCTCGTGTGTATTCTACGCTGGAGTTCAAAACGAGCAAATACATTTGAGAAATGATGGTAGACATTCAAGGATTTGGGACATGTTACTGGGAGACACAAACATGAAATGATGGTAGACATTCAAGGATTTGGGACATGTTACTGGGAGACACAAACATGACATGATGGTAGACATTCAAGGATTTGGGACATGTTACTGGGAGACACAAACATGAAATGATGGTAGACATTCAAGGATTTGGGACATGTTACTGGGAGACACAAACATGAAATGATGGTAGACATTCAAGGATTTGGGACATGTTACTGGGAGACACAAACATGAAATGATGGTAGATATTCAAGGATTTGGGACATGTTACTGGGAGACACAAACATGAAATGATGGTAGATATTCAAGGATTTGGGACATGTTACTGGGAGACACAAACATGAAATGATGGTAGACATTCAAGGATTTGGGACATGTTACTGGGAGACACAAACATAAAATGATGGTAGACATTCAAGGATTTGGGACATGTTACTGGGAGACACAAACATGAAATGATGGTAGACATTCAAGGATTTGGGACATGTTACTGGGAGACACAAACATGAAATGATGGTAGATATTCAAGGATTTGGGACATGTTACTGGGAGACACAAACATGAAATGATGGTAGACATTCAAGGATTTGGGACATGTTACTGGGAGACACAAACATGAAATGATCGTAGATATTCAAGGATTTGGGACATGTTACTGGGAGACACAAACATGAAATGATGGTAGACATTCAAGGATTTGGGACATGTTACTGGGAGACACAAACATGAAATGATGGTAGACATTCAAGGATTTGGGACATGTTACTGGGAGACACAAACATGAAATGATGGTAGACATTCAAGGATTTGGGACATGTTACTGGGAGACACAAACATGAAATGATGGTAGACATTCAAGGATTTGGGACATGTTACTGGGAGACACAAACATGAAATGATGGTAGACATTCAAGGATTTGGGACATGTTACTGGGAGACACAAACATGAAATGATGGTAGACATTCAAGGATTTGGGACATGTTACTGGGAGACACAATCATGAAATGATGGTAGACATTCAAGGATTTGGGACATGTTACTGGGAGACACAAACATGAAATGATGGTAGACATTCAAGGATTTGGGACATGTTACTGGGAGACACAAACATGAAATGATGGTAGACATTCAAGGATTTGGGACATGTTACTGGGAGACACAAACATGAAATGATGGTAGACATTCAAGGATTTGGGACATTTTACTGGGAGACACAAACATGAAATGATGGTAGACATTCAAGGATTTGGGACATGTTACTGGGAGACACAAACATGAAATGATCGTAGACATTCAAGGATTTGGGACATGTTACTGGGAGACACAAACATGAAATGATGGTAGACATTCAAGGATTTGGGACATGTTACTGGGAGACACAAACATGAAATGATGGTAGACATTCAAGGATTTGGGACATGTTACTGGGAGACACAAACATGAAATGATGGTAGACATTCAAGGATTTGGGACATGTTACTGGGAGACACAAACATGAAAACCTAGTGACAACTTGGAAACGTGATGGTGAGCGAGCAAGAGGAGGCCACAGACGTAAATACCTGAATGACGTGGCCACAAGCACACGACCACAGACAAGATTCAAGACTGGTGGTAGTGTGAGATGACGAAGCATAAAAGCTCATGTTTGTGGGCATAACACATGATGATGATTAAAAAGGGTCCTTACACGCCTTAAATGCATTGGACATATGGTGCTGGAACCATTATTGTACAGGCCAACCAGTGCTGGGTGATGTGGTCAGTACAAGTCCGGTCGCTTGACCTCCCATATTTGTACAGGCCAACCAGTGCTGGGTGATGTGGTCAGCACAACTCCGGTCGCTTGACCGTGTCACGAGATCGCCATGAGTTAACCAGATAATGATAATACCGAAGTTTGCTTGGCGTATATTTTCTAGGCCACAACAGTCGTACTAACAGAGTAAACACAGCTGCACGGGTTACATCGGATCGGCAAATATACACATTCGGTGGTGATTGAGACAAATCCCGGCATCGCTTTGACAGTTTGTCAACATTTGAATACAGATGGAACCCGTGGGATCATGGTGGCAATCGGATGTCGGCCATCACATGTCGGGCAAAAATTAACAGTTGCAGATGTGTAGAGGAAGGGAATGAGCTGAATCATACATCGCTTTGACAGTTTATAAACAAGTCGGATTGGAAGCGGAAGTACTCAGCTCGGAAGAAAATAGTTCCGTCTGTCATCTATAGTTCCGGACATCAGACGGAATGGCGGTTTTGACTGTCACCACATGACAGAAAGTTGAGGGCTTGTTATGGGAAACAGTGGAACACCGGCCGGACATCAACAACGTCACGTGCACAATGTAAGGTTGTTTGGAAAACCATGATTGGCAGCTTGGTATCGAAACCCTTTGTTGGAACTCTACAGTAACTCTTTAGATTGTTTTGGATGTCAAAACCAGTGATGACAAATCTAACATTGATGGAACCAAAGGAGGGGGGGGGATGGATCCCTGACAGGGGATTATCTGCCCAATGTGCCACCTGGGGGGGGGGGGGCATAAAGGATAACGTCACGTGGCCAACTTTGGTAGTTTGCCATATAAACCCGAGTTGGGGCCAACTAGGGGGACTTGAAAATGTGGCTCTAGTCGGAGTGCAATGGCACTGCAGTGCTTAGTGGAAATAATATCTACCGTGTGTTAATTAGTGACTTAATTTTACACGTGCCTATCATGGCAGATGTAGATATGATTGATAGGACTGCAGTAGTGCCATTTAAGGTATAACCTATTCTAATATTAGTTCTAATTAATATAGGCTGTAGCCTTGTTAAAACTAAAGTGTGATGATTAGCACTGTTAGTGGAAAACTAGTTAGAGTAGAATAGTGATATTAGCTCTGCTAGTTAAGAATAGAGTAGTGTAGTGGTGATAAGCTATGCTAGTTAAGAATAGAGTAGTGTAGTGGTGATAAGCTATGCTAGTTAAGAATAGAGTAATGATGGATAATTGGGAGACGGGGAAATTGCCCGCTGGGGTTTTGCACTCTGTATGGGTCTTTCCTTGTCATAGCCTGATTCGGCCCTAGGTGGGTAGCTAATCTGCTCTATGACAAAGTTTAGTTAGCTAAAGATCATTAAGCAAGGCAATAGGCTTACACTCAGCCGGTAGGATCAGTGACTAGTACTATCACCAGATGTGTTGTTTCTATCCTAGGTTCCCTACCAGATCCGAGGAAACTCAACAAGTTTTTAGGAAAGGTTCAAATCCCATTCGGAAGAACACCAGTGGAACAGTCAATAAAGTTTCGTACAGAACGTAACTAAAGCTAGAAGGAAGATGATTCACCAAAGAGGGGTGATGATTGTTGATGCACCACACAGCATCAGACAGTAGTAACTAACCGAGAACATTAATTATAATAGTTACATAGTGTGATATAATCTCGTGTAATAGAACACAAGACATGATACTTGAGGCTAGATAGACACGAGTGAGGATCAAGTACATTAACAATGAACATTAATAACTGTGTACACACTATAAAGGACTTGTGCATGCTTTAGGAACGATAGGAACGGACATTGTGTAGGTTGCAACCGGTCCATGATTAACTGTTATTACCACCGGTGTCTATTTCGGATGATCATGAAATGGGATTACCAGAGGTCTACAGAGGCAAGTCAGTATCCGGCAAGATGGTTTCGGCACTGGGTGAGATGTACCTGTTCTGACGTAACGTGCTGTGGTCTAGCCTTGCTAGGATGAGCTGACTGGGTTGTCTGAGAGTCCGATTCTACACACTTTATAGAACACGTCACACATTTTCTTCACATACACTTCTCATATACGTTACACTTTTCTTTTAATAAATTAATCTTTATTAATTTTTAGAAGCAAGAGTTGTTGAGTATGTTGCGTTGGGGAAGTATGAGAGGGGGCATAGTACGACAGTGAGAGAGTGACAGGAAAAGGTGTCCACGGGCTGATGGAGTGTGTTGGACGGAAGCTGGTGGATTCTCCAGGATATTGATAAGGGGAAAAAAATATTATAATGTGGGTGTTGACTCTCTTCACTCCAGGGACGACACTTTAAAGGAGGACACGACATTATTGGGGCTCGTCCGGGATCTTTGGACAGCGGGATCTCTCGTAAACGGAATCCTTGGACAGCGGGATCTCTCGTAAACGGAATCCTTGGACAGCGAGATCTCCTGCAAGCAGGAACCTTTGACAGTGGGATCTTCTGACAACGGGGTCTTTTGACACGGGATCCTTAGTTATAAGAGGGAGATATCATATTGGAGAATCCAGCTAGAGTGAATGTGGATAGGGGTTAGGACTAATATCTTACCTGTTCACACTTCACACGTCTGCATAGGTCTGTGGTCCTGATTCTACTCTTGTCACTGAGTGAATGTGCTGTGTGTGGTAATATCTAGATTTATAGTACTTGTTCATATATCTGTATAGTAATTTGCAGTTATATTGTACTAGACCTGCTAGCTTACCTCTCTGTATAATGGCCACCCCTAAACTAACCACGTTAGAATTAAAGGCAAAGGGGGAAGAAATGGGATTGGCGGGTTCTGCTCTAACGGATTACATACAGGAAGTGGAGAGAGAGTATCGTCAAGCAGAACGGGAAGATCGAAAGGCCGAGTTGGAATTGAGAAGGATGGAGTTGGAACAAGCAGCTAAGAAATTGGAAGCTGAGCAAGCAGCTAAGAAATTGGAAGCTGAGCAAGCAGCTAAGAAATTGGAAGCTGAGCAAGCAGCTAAGAAATTTGAAGCTGAGCAAGCAGCTAGGAAATTTGAAGCTGAGCAAGCAGCTAGGAAATTAGAAGTTGAACAGGAAGCACAGAAAAGGGAGCACGAGTACCGGATGAGGGAACTCGAGTTGAAGAGTCAATCTAATGGAGAAACTGAGGGAGCAGTTGGAGGTTCCTCCATCCCAGGCTCAACACCAGTAGGTGGACATGGGTACCATGCTATGAAGTTTCCTTTAGCGGTCTACGAGGAGGACAAAGAGAAGATTGACCAGTACCTTCAACGCTTCGAGGCTATGTCAGTTGCTATGGGTCTGGAGCGTAACAAATGGAATCTTAAGCTATCCCAGGGTTTACGCGGGACTGGCTACGAGGTTTATTCTCGCCTGCCACCAGGACATGAGAACAATTATGACGAGTTAAAGACGGCTCTGCTGAAACGATTCGAGGTTACGTCACATACCTACCGGAAAAAATTTCGAGCAGCGAAACGAGAACCGGGGGAGTTGTTTGCCGCCTACAGTTTGCGTCTAAAATCTTATCTCCATAAGTGGATGGATTTGGCTGGGTTCGCACATGACTATGAGAGTCTGGAAGAGCTCATGGTGGTCGACCAGCTGAAGAAGCAAATGTCTAAACCTCTCAGGACGTTCCTGGGAGAACAAGGAGCGGAACGTATTGACCTCGTGACTAAATTAGCAGAACGGTTCGTCGAGGTACATGGGGAGGCAGGGGAAAACCTTTCCACCAACACCAAAAGTCAAGAGAAACATGACAAGAAGAAAGCCAAAAACTCAGGAACCAAAAAGTGGGAACCTTATGTGCAAAAATCAGAGGATAGTTCAGAGAAGAAGAAGGAGGGAAGCAAGAGCACTTCAAGCTCTACACCAAAACGACCGTGGTCGGAGAAGTGGTGTTCAATTTGTAAGTCACCCTCTCACAATACGAGGGACTGCAAATCGAAGGCTAAGAACCCTCACTTCGCAGCATGTCAAGTGACTTCCAAGGAGGTTGTCACGGAAAATGCCAAGGTCAACAAGGAAGCTCGCCACCAGGAGAGCTCACTCAAGTCCGACAATAGAAAATCTAGGAAAGGGAAATGGTGCAACCAATGCAAGTCAAACACGCACAATGCTATTGACTGCAGGGGAAAGTCAGGAGACACTCAATTCGTCGTGTGCCCCGGGAAACCTAAGGTGGAGCCCACCGAACAGGTCGAGGCCGAGGAAGAGACTCCAGACCAGGAAAAACCACCTGTAGTGGAATTGGTAGAGGTTAACGGTCGTCAAGTGGAGTGTTTATACGACACAGGACTGGACGGGGAGGCCGTGATTTCTGCGGATCTGGTACATCCAGAACAATTCACAGGTGAAACCATGGAGATACAGCCTGCACAGAAGAGTGCTGTAGTCATGAAGTTGCCCATTGCTAATGTGGAGATTCGGTCAAGGTACGTCACCGGCACCATCAAGGCCGCTGTATTGACCGATCCCATTTTTCCAGTAATCCTAGGTTTCCGGTATGTCTTTCTGGGAATGCCCAGGGAGCCAATCCATATGGGAGCAATGCAGACTCGCTCTCAGACGAAAACGGAAGAGGCAGACGCAATTGTGACTAACCCAATGCCGGGGGAGCTACGAACTGCCCAGAGTGAGGATGATACTTTACGTCCTTGCTACAGAAAGCTGCAGAAAAGTGCTGATCCACCAGGACGGGGGCAGTACTACATGAAGAATAGGATACTCTACAGGAGAGCAGGAAGGGGAGACAACCTATACGGTCAGTTGGTGGTCCCGAAAGCTCACAGGTCCCAGATTCTTCATATGGGGCATACCATCTCCTTTAGTGGACACATGGGTATTGCCGCCACCATGCAGCGGATTTCCTGCCATTACTATTGGCCGGGAATGACAGATGATGTGCGTCGGTATGTGAAGTCATGCCCTGAGTGCCAGAGGGTGGCACCGAAACACTGGACAGCACCGGTGGTGTTGGGTGAGATGCCCATCATGAACTCTCCTTTCGAGAGGGTAGCCATCGATATCGTGGGTCCACTTCCCAGGACTAGGAAGAGGAACATGTATATACTCACAATGGTGGATTGCTGTACAATGTGGGGTGAAGCCATACCGTTGACCACGATTGACTCGAAAAGAGTGGCGGACGCACTGATGGAGGCCTTTACCAGATTAGGCTTTCCGGATCAAATTCTGACGGACAATGGATCTCAGTTTTGTGGAAAACTCATGGAGGAGGTATTTAGGGTGTTTCACTCTAACCACATACATACCAGCCCTTACCACCCTCAAGCCAATGGACAAGTAGAGCGTTTCAACGGCACGTTGATGACAATGCTCAGGAAACTAGCGCAGGAAAAACCTGATAGGTGGGATGAATATATCCCAGCAGCACTCTTTGCCTATCGGGAAGTTCCTCATGGCTCAACAGGACTACCACCCGCTACGTTGCTGTTTGGTCGTCCAATCAAAGGACCGTTGGAAGCCATGTTGAGGAGTTGGACTGAAGAGGGGACGTCAGAAGAAGTGATCTCATCCTATAAATACGTGGAGGAACTGAAAGAAAAACTCCACAAGGGATGGACTCTGGCAAATCAAAACTTGAAAAAGGCCAGGAAAAGACATGCGGCTTACTACAACCGTAGGTCTAAAGAAAGATCTCTAGAGGTGGGAGACAAAGTCTTGTTGCTACTCCCTAACGGGAAACAACAAACTGGAGATAGGTTGGCAAGGACCATTTCCCGTGGAAAGGGTGATATCCAGAACCAACTATCAAATCCGGATCCGGGGAAAGTCGAAGATTTTCCATATCAATCTCTTGCGGAAATACGAAGAGAGACCCGGAGACAAGGCAGCGCACCTCATGGCAATGGCAGTTGCAGTGGAGACTGAAGTGGGAACCAGCGAGAGCAGGGAATATCCCTTGGTACACCAGGAAACCTATAGGGATGTGCAAGTGAACCCTGATCTGACCTCCCAGGAGAGGGAAAGGATAACCCAGGTTCTCAAGTCTCATAAGGAGATACTGACTGATAAACCAGGACGAACGAGGTTGGTTGAGTTCGAGATGACTTTGACCACACAGGAGCCTGTTCGCCAAAAGGTTTACCCAGTGCCATTCTCTAAAGAAAAGGCCCTGGAGGAAGAAATACAAAAACTGCTGGAGGATGACGTGATTGCACCATCCACATCCCCATACAATGCAGGGGTAGTTTTGTTACGGAAACCAAGTGGAGAACACCGGTTGTGTATAGACTACCGACTTCTGAACAGTCATACACAATTTCAGGTGGAACCTTTGCCGAATCCAACTCAGTTATTCGCTAGGCTCCATAAGGCTCGGTACTTTTCAAAGGTGGATCTGAGTCGGGGGTACTATCAGATACCAGTCAAACCGGAGATTCGACCACTGTTGGCTTTCAGTACACCCAGTGGACACTACGAATTCAAGGTCATGCCCTTTGGACTCAGCAATGCACCTAGTGTGTTTACACGCATGATGAGGACTTTACTAGATCCGTTACAGGATCCGTCCATCATCTCATTCATGGATGATATTCTGATTTCCAGTGACAGCTTGGATGACCACTTACAATCCTTGGAGAGAGTGTTTAATAGGCTCAAGGAAGCAGGGCTTACTGCTCGTCCAACCAAGTGCATGATTGGTTACCAGACTCTGGAATTTCTAGGCCACACCATCACTCCAGGACACATTGTCCCAGAAGAGAAGAACCTGGAGAAAATCAGAAATGCACCAAGGCCAAAAACGAAGAAGGATGTGCGATCTTTTCTCTCGTTGTGTGGGTTCTACCACAAATTTATCCCACATTTCACTGAACTGGGAGCTCCATTGACGGAAACCTTGAAAAAGGGATTCCCGGACCAAATCATTTGGACACCAGAATGTGAGAATGCCTATAGTCAGTTAAAGGAGGCCTTGGTCAGCAAACCTGTATTACAGCTCCCTGACCTTTCCAAACAATTTGTGTTGAGAACAGATGCGAGTGCGATTGGAATTGGAGCCGCTTTGTTACAGGAAGGAAAAGGACGATGCTTCGGTTTTGAAACCTGTAGCATACGCAAGTAAGAAACTTCTACAGGCGGAGAGGAATTATTCAACCGTCGAGAGAGAGAGAGTGCTTGTCCCTCGTATGGGCAGTGCAAAAATTCCAGCCATATTTGTATGGAGTTAAGTTTCGGGTCCAGTCGGATCATCAGCCCCTGATGTTCCTAGCTACTTCTCAGAAGCTCAACGCACGTTTGATGCGGTGGTCGTTGTTACTTCAACCTTATAATTTCACAGTGGAGTACATTCCTGGGAAGGAAAATGTTGGAGCGGACTTCTTGTCAAGACACCCAGCTCCTGAAGAAGAAGAATGAATCATCTGGATTAAACTCACGGTGGAGAAGAGTGAGATGGACTACTCTCTTAAGAGGGGGCCTATGTCACGAGATCGCCATGAGTTAACCAGATAATGATAATACCGAAGTTTGCTTGGCGTATATTTTCTAGGCCACAACAGTCGTACTAACAGAGTAAACACAGCTGCACGGGTTACATCGGATCGGCAAATATACACATTCGGTGGTGATTGAGACAAATCCCGGCATCGCTTTGACAGTTTGTCAACATTTGAATACAGATGGAACCCGTGGGATCATGGTGGCAATCGGATGTCGGCCATCACATGTCGGGCAAAAATTAACAGTTGCAGATGTGTAGAGGAAGGGAATGAGCTGAATCATACATCGCTTTGACAGTTTATAAACAAGTCAGATTGGAAGCGGAAGTACTCAGCTCGGAAGAAAATAGTTCCGTCTGTCATCTATAGTTCCGGACATCAGACGGAATGGCGGTTTTGACTGTCACCACATGACAGAAAGTTGAGGGCTTGTTATGGGAAACAGTGGAACACTTGCCGGACATCAACAACGTCACGTGCACAATGTAAGGTTGTTTGGAAAACCATGATTGGCAGCTTGGTATCGAAACCCTTTGTTTGAACTCTACAGTAACTCTCTAGATTGTTTTGGATGTCAAAACCAGTGATGACAAATCTAACATTGATGGAGCCAGAGGGGGGGATGGATCCCTGACAGGGGATGATCTGCCCAATGTGCCACCTGTGTGGGCATAAAGGATAACGTCACGTGGCCAACTTTGGTAGTTTGCCATATAAACCCGAGTTGGGGCCAACTAGGGGGACTTGAAAATGTGGCTCTAGTCGGAGTGCAATGGCACTGCAGTGCTTAGTGGAAATAATATCTACCGTGTGTTAATTAGTGACTTAATTTTACACGTGCCTATCATGGCAGATGTAGATATGATTGATAGGACTGCAGTAGTGCCATTTAAGGTATAACCTATTCTAATATTAGTTCTAATTAATATAGGACTGTAGCCTTGTTAAAACTAAGTGTGATGATTAGCACTGTTAGTGGAAAACTAGTTAGAGTAGAATAGTGATATTAGCTCTGCTAGTTAAGAATAGAGTAGGGTAGTGGTGATAAGCTATGCTAGTTAAGAATAGAGTAATGGTGGATAATTGGGAGACGGGGAAATTGCCCGCTGGGGTTTTGCACTCTGTATGGGTCTTTCCTTGTCATAGCCTGATTCGGCCCTAGGTGGGTAGCTAATCTGCTCTATGACAAGTTTAGTTAGCTAAAGATCATTAAGCAAGGCAATAGGCTTACACTCAGCCGATAGGATCAGTGACTAGTACTATCACCAGATGTGTTGTTTCTATCCTAGGTTCCCTACCAGATCCGAGGAAACTCAACAAGTTTTAGGAAAGGTTCAAATCCCATTCGGAAGAACACCAGTGGAACAGTCAATAAAGTTTCGTACAGAACGTAACTAAAGCTAGAAGGAAGATGATTCACCAAAGAGGGGTGATGATTAGTTGATGCACCACACAGCATCAGACAGTAGTAACTAACCGAGAACATTAATTATAATAGTTACATAGTGTGATATAATCTCGTGTAATAGAACACAAGACATGATACTTGAGGCTAGATAGACACGAGTGAGGATCAAGTACATTAACAATTAACATTAATAACTGTGTACACACTACAAAGGACTTGTGCATTCTTTAGGAACGATAGGAACGGACATTGTGTAGGGTGCAACCGGTCCATGATTAACTGTTATTACCACCGGTGTCTATTTCGGATGATCATGAAATGGGATTACCAGAGGTCTACAGAGGCAAGTCAGTATCCGGCAAGATGGTTTCGGCACTGGGTGAGATGTACCTGTTCTGACGTAACGTGCTGTGGTCTAGCCTTGCTAGGATGAGCTGACTGGGTTGTTGTCTGAGAGTCCGATTCTACACACTTTATAGAACACGTCACACATTTTCTTCACATACACGTCTCATATACGTTACACTTTTCTTTTAATAAATTAATCTTTATTAATTTTTAGAAGCAAGAGTTGTTGAGTATGTTGCGTTGGGAAGTATGAGAGGGGGCATAGTACGACAGTGAGAGAGTGACAGGAAAAGGTGTCCACGGGCTGATGGAGTGTGTTGGACGGAAGCTGGTGGATTCTCCAGAATATTGAAGAGGAAAAAAATATTATAATGTGGGTGTCGACTCTCTTCACTCCAGGGACGACACTGTAAAGGAGGACACGACATTATTGGGGGCTCGTAAACGGAATCTTTGGACAGCGGGATCTCTCGTAAACGGAATCTTTGGACAGCGGGATCTCTCGTAAACGGAATCTTTGGACAGCGGGATCTCTCGTAAACGGGATCTTTGGACAGCGGGATCTCCCGTAAACGGAATCCTTGGACAGCGAGATCTCCTGCAAGCAGGAACCTTTGACAGTGGGATCTTCTGACAACGGGGTCTTTTGACACGGGATCCTTAGTTATAAGAGGGAGATATCATTTTGGAGAATCCAGCTAGAGTGAATGTGGATAGGGGTTAGGACTAATATCTTACCTGTTCACACTTCACACGTCTGCATAGGTCTGTGGTCCTGATTCTACTCTTGTCACTGAGTGAATGTGCTGTGCGTGGTAATATCTAGATTTATAGTACTTGTTCATATATCTGTATAGTAATTTGCAGTTATATTGTACTCGACCTGCTAGCTTACCTCTCTGTATAATGGCCACCCCTAAACTAAGCCACGTTAGAATTAAAGGCAAAGGGGGAAGAAATGGGACTTGGCGGGTTCTGCTCTAACGGATTACATACAGGAAGTGGAGAGAGAGTATCGTCAAGCAGAAAGGGAAGATCGAAAGGCCGAGTTGGAATTGAGAAGGATGGAGTTGGAACAAGCAGCTAAGAAATTGGAAGCTAGCAAGCAGCTAAGAAATTGGAAGCTGAGCAAGCAGCTAAGAAATTTGAAGCTTAGCAAGCAGCTAGGAAATTTGAAGCTGAGCAAGCAGCTAGGAAATTAGAAGCTGAACAGGAAGCACAGAAAAGGGAGCACGAGTACCGGATGAGGGAACTCGAGTTGAAGAGTCAATCTAATGGAGAAACTGAGGGAGCAGTTGGAGGTTCCTCCATCCCAGGCTCAACACCAGTAGGTGGACATGGGTACCATGCTATGAAGTTTCCTTTGGCGGTCTACGAGGAGGACAAAGAGAAGATTGACCAGTACCTTCAACGCTTCGAGGCTATGTCAGTTGCTATGGGTCTGGAGCGTAACAAATGGAATCTTAAGCTATCCCAGGGTTTACGCGGGACCGGATACGAGGTTTATTCTCGCCTGCCACCAGGACATGAGAACAATTATGACGAGTTAAAGACGGCTCTGCTGAAACGATTCGAGGTTACGTCACATACCTACCGGAAAAAATTTCGAGCAGCGAAACGAGAACCGGGGAGTTGTTTGCTGCCTACAGTTTGCGTCTAAAATCTTATCTCCATAAGTGGATGGATTTGGCTGGGTTCGCACATGACTATGAGAGTCTGGAAGAGCTCATGGTGGTCGACCAGCTGAAGAAGAAAATGTCTAAACCTCTCAGGACGTTCCTGGGAGAACAAGGAGCGGAACGTATTGACCTCGTGACTAAATTAGCAGAACGGTTCGTCGAGGTACATGGGGAGGCAGGGGAAAACCTTTCCACCAACACCAAAAGTCAAGAGAAACATGACAAGAAGAAAGCCAAAAACTCAGGAACCAAAAAGTGGGAACCTTATGTGCAAAAATCAGAGGATAGTTCAGAGAAGAAGAAGGAGGGAAGCAAGAGCACTTCAAGCTCTACACCTAAACGACCGTGGTCGGAGAAGTGGTGTTCAATTTGTAAGTCACCCTCTCACAATACGAGGGACTGCAAATCGAAGGCTAAGAACCCTCACTTCGCAGCATGTCAAGTGACTTCCAAGGAGGATGTCACGGAAAATGCCAAGGTCAACAAGGAAGCTCGCCACCAGGAGAGCTCACTCAAGTCCGGCAATAGAAAATCTAGGACAGGGAAATGGTGCAACCAATGCAAGTCGAATACGCACAATGCTATTGACTGCAGGGGAAAGTCAGGAGACACTCAATTCGTCGTGTGCTCAGGGAAACCTAAGGTGGAGCCCACCGAACAGGTCGAGGCCGAGGAAGAGACTCCAGACCAGGAAAAACCACCTGTAGTGGAATTGGTAGAGGTTAACGGTCGTCAAGTGGAGTGTTTATACGACACAGGACTGGACGGGGAGGCCGTGATTTCTGCGGATCTGGTACATCCAGAACAATTCACAGGTGAGACATTGGATATACAGCCTGCACAGAAGAGTGCTGTAGTCATGAAGTTGCCCATTGCTAATGTGGAGATTCGGTCAAGGTACGTCACCGGCACCATCAAGGCCGCTGTATTGACCGATCCCATTTTTCCAGTCATCCTAGGTTGCCGGTATGTCTTTCTGGGAATGCCCAGGGAGCCAATCCATATGGGAGCAATGCAGACTCGCTCTCAGACGAAAACGGAAGAGGCAGACGCAATTGTGACTAACCCAATGCCGGGGGAGCTACGAACTGCCCAGAGTGAGGATGATACTTTACGTCCTTGCTACAAAAAGCTGCAGAAAAGTGCTGATCCACCAGGACGGGGGCAGTACTACATGAAGAATAGGATACTCTACAGGAGAGCAGGAAGGGGAGACAACCTATACGGTCAGTTGGTCGTCCCGAAAGCTCACCGGTCCCAGATTCTTCATATGGGGCATACCATCTCCTTTAGTGGACACATGGGTATTGCCGCCACCATGCAGCGGATTTCCTGCCACTACTATTGGCCGGGAATGACAGATGATGTGCGTCGGTATGTGAAGTCATGCCCTGAGTGCCAGAGGGTGGCACCGAAAACACTGGACAGCACCGGTGGTGTTGGGTGAGATGCCCATCATGAACTCTCCTTTCGAGAGGGTAGCCATCGATATCGTGGGTCCACTTCCCAGGACTAGGAAGAGGAACATGTATATACTCACAATGGTGGATTGCTGTGCAATGTGGGGTGAGGCTATACCGTTGACCACGATTGACTCGAAATGAGTGGCGGACGCACTGATGGAGGCCTTTACCAGATTAGGCTTTCCGGATCAAATTCTGACGGACAATGGATCTCAGTTTTGTGGAAAACTCATGGAGGAGGTATTTAGGGTGTTTCACTCTAACCACATACATACCAGCCCTTACCACCCTCAAGCCAATGGACAAGTAGAGCGTTTCAACGGCACGTTGATGACAATGCTCAGGAAACTAGCGCAGGAAAAACCTGATAGGTGGGATGAATATATCCCAGCAGCACTCTTTGCCTATCGGGAAGTTCCTCATGGCTCAACAGGACTACCACCCGCTACGTTGCTGTTTGGTCGTCCAATCAAAGGACCGTTGGAAGCCATGTTGAGGAGTTGGACTGAAGAGGGGACGTCAGAAGAAGTGATCTCATCCTATAAATACGTGGAGGAACTGAAAGAAAAACTCCACAAGGGATGGACTCTGGCAACTCAAAACTTGAAAAAGGCCAGGAAAAGACATGCGGCTTACTACAACCGTAGGTCTAAAGACAGATCTCTAGAGGTGGGAGATAAAGTCTTGTTGCTACTCCCAACGGGAAACAACAAACTGGAGATAGGTTGGCAAGGACCATTTCCCGTGGAAAGGGTGATATCCAGAACCAACTATCAAATCCGGATCCGGGGAAAGTCGAAGATTTTCCATATCAATCTCTTGCGGAAATACGAAGAGAGACCCGGAGACAAGGCAGCTCACCTCATGGCAATGGCAGTTGCAGTGGAGACAGAAGTGGGAACCAGCGAGGGCAGGGAATATCCCTTGGAACACCAGGAAACCTATAGGGATGTGCAAGTGAACCCTGATCTGACCTCCCAGGAGAGGGAAAGGATAACCCAGGTTCTCAAGTCTCATAGGAGATACTGACTGATAAACCAGGACGAACGAGGTTGGTTGAGTTCGAGATGACTTTGACCACACAGGAGCCTGTTCGCCAAAAGGTTTACCCAGTGCCATTCTCTAAAGAAAAGGCCCTGGAGGAGGAAATACAAAAACTGCTGGAGGATGACGTGATTGCACCATCCACATCCCCATACAATGCAGGGGGTAGTTTTGTTACGGAAACCAAGTGGAGAACACCGGTTGTGTATAGACTACCGACTTCTGAACAGTCACACACAATTTCAGGTGGAACCTTTGCCGAATCCAACTCAGTTATTCGCTAGGCTCCATAAGGCTCGGTACTTTTCAAAGGTGGATCTGAGTCGGGGGTACTATCAGATACCAGTCAAACCGGAGATTCGACCACTGTTGGCTTTCAGTACACCCAGTGGACACTACGAATTCAAGGTCATGCCCTTTGGACTCAGCAATGCACCTAGTGTGTTTACACGCATGATGAGGACTTTACTAGATCCGTTACAGGATCCGTCCATCATCTCATTCATGGATGATATTCTGATTTCCAGTGACAGCTTGGATGACCACTTACAATCCTTGGAGAGAGTGTTTAATAGGCTCAAGGAAGCAGGGCTTACTGCTCGTCCAACCAAGTGCATGATTGGTTACCAGACTCTGGAATTTCTAGGTCACACCATCACTCCAGGACACATTGTCCCAGAAGAGAAGAACCTGGAGAAAATCAGAAATGCACCAAGGCCAAAAACGAAGAAGGATGTGCGATCTTTTCTCTCGTTGTGTGGGTTCTACCACAAATTTATCCCACATTTCACTGAACTGGGAGCTCCGTTGACGGAAACCTTGAAAAAGGGATTCCCGGACCAAATCATTTGGACACCAGAATGTGAGAATGCCTATAGTCAGTTAAAGGAGGCCTTGGTCAGCAAACCTGTATTACAGCTCCCTGACCTTTCCAAACAATTTGTGTTGAGAACAGATGCGAGTGCGATTGGAATTGGAGCCGCTTTGTTACAGGAAGGAAAAGACGATGCTTCGGTTTTGAAACCTGTGGCATACGCAAGTAAGAAACTTCTACAGGCGGAGAGGAATTATTCAACCGTCGAGAGAGAGAGTGCTTGTCTCTCGTATGGGCAGTGCAAAAATTCCAGCCCTATTTGTATGGAGTTAAGTTTCGGGTCCAGTCGGATCATCAGCCCCTGATGTTCCTGGCTACTTCTCAGAAGCTCAACGCACGTTTGATGCGGTGGTCGTTGTTACTTCAACCTTATAATTTCACAGTGGAGTACATTCCTGGGAAGGAAAATGTTGGAGCGGACTTCTTGTCAAGACACCCAGCTCCTGAAGAAGAAGAATGAATCATCTGGATTAAACTCACGGTGGAAAAGAGTGAGATGGACTACTCTCTTAAGAGGGGGCCTATGTCACGAGATCGCCATGAGTTAACCAGATAATGATAATACCGAAGTTTGCTTGGCGTATATTTTCTAGGCCACAACAGTCGTACTAACAGAGTAAACACAGCTGCACGGGTTACATCGGGGCAGCAAACAGTAAACATTGGGAAGTGAGTGCGCTGAATCAGACACCGCGTTGACAGTTCAATAACAGATAGAATCACATGGAACAGCCCTGTCTGTCATCTATAGTTCCGGACATCAGGCGAAATGGCGGCTGGGATTGTCACCACTGAACAGAAGATTGACAGTTTATCAACAGGTCGGAAGTGCCCGACTAGGGAGAAAACGGTCAGATTGTCATTTGGTATTTCCCGACATCAAATGGAATGGCGGATTTTATTGTCACCACATGACAGAAAGTTGAGGGCTTGTTATTGGAAATAGTGGAACACCTGCAGGACCTCAACAACGTCACGTGCACAATGTAGGTTGTTTGGAAAACCATGATTGGCAGCTTGGTATCGAAACCCTTTGTTGGAACTGTACAGTAACTCTCTAGATTGTTTTGGATGTCAAAACCAGTGATGACAACTCTAACATTGATGGAGCCAAGAGGGGGGATGGATCCCTGACAGGGGATGATCTGCCAATGTGCCACCTGTGTGGGGGCATAAAGGATAACGTCACGTGGCCAACTTTGGTAGTTTGCCATATAAACCCGAGTTGGGGCCAACTAGGGGGACTTGGAAATGTGGCTCTAGTCGGAGTGCAATGGCACTGCAGTGCTTAGTGGAAATAATATCTACCGTGTGTTAATTAGTGACTTAATTTTACACGTGCCTATCATGGCAGATGTAGATATGATTGATAGGACTGCAGTAGTGCCATTTAAGGTATAACCTATTCTAATATTAGTTCTAATTAATATAGGCTGTAGCCTTGTTAAAACTATAGTGTGATGATTAGCACTGTTAGTGGAAACTAGTTAGAGTAGAATAGTGATATTAGCTCTGCTAGTTAAGTTAGAGTAGTGTAGTGGTGATAAGCTATGCTAGTTAAGAATAGAGTAATGATGGATAATTGGGAGATGGGGGAATTGCCCGCTGGGGTTTTGCACTCTGTATGGGTCTTTCCTTGTCATAGCCTGATTCGGCTCTAGGTGGGTAGCTAATCTGCTCTATGACATAAGTTTAGTTAGCTAAAGATCATTAAGCAAGGCAATAGGCTTACACTCAGCCGATAGGATCAGTGACTAGTACTATCACCAGATGTGTTGTTTCTATCCTAGGTTCCCTACCAGATCCGAGGAAACTCAACAAGTTTTTAGGAAAGGTTCAAATCCCATTCGGAAGAACACCAGTGGAACAGTCAATAAAGTTTCGTACAGAACGTAACTAAAGCTAGAAGGAAGATGATTCACCAAAGAGGGGTGATGATTACTGATGCACCACACAGCATCAGACAGTAGTAACTAACTGAGAACATTAATTATAATAGTTACCTAGTGTGATATAATCTCGTGTAATAGAACACAAGACATGATACTTGAGGCTAGATAGACACGAGTGAGGATCAAGTACATTAACAATTAACATTAATAACTGTGTACACACTACAAAGGACTTGTGCATTTTTTTAGGAACGATAGGAACGGACATTGTGTAGGGTGCAACCGGTCCATGATTAACTGTTAATACCACCGGTGTCTATTTCGGATGATCATGAAATGGGATTACCAGAGGTCTACAGAGGCAAGTCAGTATCCGGCAAGATGGTTTCGGCACTGGGTGAGATGTACATGTTCTGACGTAACGTGCTGTGGTCTATCCTTGCTAGGGATCAGCTGACTGGGTTGTTGTCTGAGAGTCCGATTCTACACACTTTATAGAACACGTCACACATTTTCTTCACATACACTTCTCATATACGTTACACTTTTCTTTTAATAAATTAATCTTTATTAATTTTTAGAAGCAAGAGTTGTTGAGTATGTTGCGTTGGGGAAGTATGAGAGGGGGCATAGTACGACAGTGAGAGAGTGACAGGAAAAGGTGTCCACGGGCTGATGGAGTGTGTTGGACGGAAGCTGGTGGATTCTCCAGGATATTGATAAGGGGGAAAAATATTATAATGTGGGTGTTGACTCTCTTCACTCCAGGGACGACACTTTAATGGAGGACACGACAGACCGCCCAAAACATTTCCAGGTACCCATGTCTGGCTGGACTCACCTGAGAGCCCGGGTCTATTTTAAAATCTTTCCCGATGCGGATTCGAACTCATGACCACGGGGCTGGCAGGCAATCGCCTTGCCACTGCCCTACTGCAATACCCTTAGAGTTAACGACCTCTTTCTACAGGGTGTTTGTAAAGTCTCACTGCACTTTGCATCTAGAACAAATTTAAAAAATGAAGTACATGATGCCAAAACAAAAGTACTCTACAGACCACCGTGAAGCAATATGCAGCGAATGGCTGTTGGAGTATTTCTTCGCACTCCTAACAGAATGGTTTTTGATGACATAATGTACTTTATTTTTAAAATTGGTTCTACATACAAAGTGTAGTGAGACTTTACAAACACCCTGTATTACACAGGGCTGCAAAAGGCTTGATACTTAGAATCAAGACGGTGAGAGATGGGGTAGGAAGGAGACACATCTACGAACACCCCTAACCATACACCATTAACATATCACACCCCCACCCCTTCTCCCCTTTCTACCTAAAGAAAAGGCCCAGGACTGATATGCGAAATGTTTTTATAAGAAGGTCGTCATCTCCAAGGGCGCCTGGCTGCCTGTCAACCCGCGCCCGTCTCAACAAATCGGCTTCCTTTTGAAATCACTCGGGTAGGAAATCTGAGGAAACCTAATACCACTATAGGCAGGCTAGCGGTTTTGATTAGGGGCCCTAGAAAACGGGTAAATGGGGCGGTAGTCTATTGTTTACCTGGCAGTAATGATTAGTTTGTGTAGAAGGAGTGTTTATGGTAAAGTCCTCCGCACGTCTCAGCCTATATTTTACTCTGAAGAGTCAATTGAGGTGTGTTGCTGGCGAAGTGCTTTTGTTGAGAGATCCGCCAGGTATTGTAGTGTGTGAGATATTATTCTGTCGGGTGCATAGTACAGTACAATTGTCGACAGCATCCTTGTCCTCGTTTATTATCGTCGTCTACGTTATAATATTCGTGTTCATGTCACTGATGTGTTGGGGGTGTTCTGTTGGGGGGACGGTAGGTGCAAGCTGGCGTGCCGGGCCTTACATCATGGTTGTGTTGATTCGAGTACTTGAGCTGGCGCTCTCGTTCTTTCTTTCTTTCTTTCTTTCTTTCTTTCTTTCTTTCTTTCTTTCTTTCTTTCTTTCTTTCTTTCTTTCTGTCTTTCTGTCTTTCTTTCTTTCTTTCTTTCTTTCTGGTATTGTTTGTTTGTATGTTTCTTTATGTCTGACTGTCCTTCTTTCTGTCGGTCGGTCTGTCTGTCTTTATTTTTTTTAAATATTTTGTTCCATCTTTCCACTTTTTATTTCTTTCCTTCTTCCAATATTTCTTTCTTTCTTTATTTCTGTCTTTCTTGATTTTTATCTTTCTTTCTCGCTTTTCTTTCTGTTTGCCTTTGTTTGTTTGTTTGTTTCTTATGTCTGTCTGTTTGCCATTCTTTCTGACTTACTGTCAATTTGTCTGTCTTTTTTTTTCTTTTTTTCTTTAAGTCACCAGTTCAATAATTAATATTATTATTGTTTACGTTCTTACTTAATTAAGCTAATTTATTCTACATTGTCTGCATTTATCGCTTTTATAAAGTACACCCATTAATGATTTATTTTCTTAGTCTTCGTCTTTCTATGTGGTACTTGGAGGGCGACCGTGGTCCAGGAAAGACCGGCGAGAATGAGTGTAAGCAATGGTAGCATTCACCCTGCCTCCAGAGACATATATTTTAGGAATCGAATGTGATAGTTCTTTTAAGAAGTATATTTTGTGATGGTAATTCGTGAGTAGGTGAACTTGTGCATATCTGTTAAGGTGAGTTAGATAAATGAAATGAACCGTTGTCATGTTGTACTTGCGTTGATGTGTTACGCCATTAAATGGTAACGTAGTTTTAATATAACAGTGTGGCTGGACCAACCATTTGATTACAAGATGAGTCAGTTCATTGATAATAAGCAATGGACTCAGGCCACCGACACTCAGCAAGCAATTCTGTACACTGACAATGTTGACTCTACTGAGCCATTCACAACAATACTATATTGAGCCAGGACAGCTTGAGGATACATCGTATTAATCCAACGACCGTGTCAACACCAACACTAATATTATTATGCCTAAACCCATATAACGGCAATGTCATTGTGACTGCTGGCGTCTTCAAGTGGTGTTAACCACAGCTAACTCATTGTATTACAATCAATCAGGTACACCACGATCAGTCCTGATCTTACTCCATGGCACCTGCTGCTGCTGCTGACACTACTACTTTTACTACCTATTATTACGTGAAAATACAACCGCCATCATTACTATCACAACAACAACGATAACTACTACTTCTATTACTACTACTACTACTACTACTACTACTACTACTACTACTACTACTACTACTACTACTACTACTACTACTACTATTGCTGCTGTTGCGACTGCTGTTGTTACTGCTGCTACTACTACTACTACTACTACTACTACTACTACTACTACTACTACTACTACTACTACTACTACTACTACTACTACTACTACTACTACCGTACATTTATAAAATTGAATAGGAGTCTTAAAACAGATTCAGTTTTGCATTTTTTTTTTCATGCTGAATCTGTTGTTTCGCTTCTCGAATTATATTTGTTGTTTAAGGCTAGCTCTTGGTCTGACAACTTACCTGTTTATCATTTCCACACAGTCTTATCAATAGCTGCAAGTTTTGTCTGTTTATCCCCAACATTCGTAATGCTGCTGTAGTCATGCCTCTCATTTCATTTTATTATATTTTTTGGTGTGCAAACAATGGCCAGTTTTCTGTCCACCTGCAAAACGAATTTCTATTTTACTACTTTTTGTTGTTGTTCGCCACGCCACGCGCCAGGATTTGCGACAAACAATTCTGCCTAACAATATCTCAAGTTTAAACAAGAATTAGTGTGCATTTTTAAAACCCCCAGCATCACTCAGACAATTTAAGGTTTATTCCGGTTGAGGCCGACTTCAATTTCAGCCCAGACGAGAATAAAGCAGGTCTCATTTGGGACCTGAATGTCAGACAAACCTGAGGCTTAACGCCAGTGCAAGGAAATCTCTGGCTAGAGGCTTGTCAACTGCACAAGAAAAACAGTCACACCTACTCCAGCGGCCTGAGCTGCCTTTGTGGCAACAACAATGGGATACAACCTAGTTTTCAATCTGCTACCTCTTTGATCTTCACCTATAGGATTCCCAGAGGGGATTACTGCCCCTGTTTTTGTGTAATGCTTTTTTAAAGTGCTGCTTCTTTGTAATTGTCAATGTTTTCATTGATCTCGTTTCTTCTTCCCTGGATGTGTATTGAATATTTTGTCTAGGCATTTATGATTCTGAATTAGACGATTTGCTTTCACGGTATTTGATAAATCTTCCTATTACGTATTGTCATAGTATATAATGCTAAGTGTTGTAACAAATTAGCAGACAGGCCGAGGCAGACAGATAGACAGACATACTTACAGACATACCGATTCATAGCTACTAGTTGCCTTTATCATCGTAATCTTGCGCCACGATGACAAGGTAGGTGGTCATTGTTTGTTCTCTCACACGATCATCAATCTCGGATGAGGTCTATGTTCGTGACTTGATCATGCCACATGGCCAAGCCATCTAGGTATTTCTCATTTTGTCTTCCCCATGCTCTTTTCCCATCAATTATGCCAGTAGTCACTCAGATTTCAAGTTCGTTTCGCCTCATAATGTGCCATGTCACATTACAGCTGGTACCATTAATATTCGGACTCTTCGCTGGTTGTTGAAGACGCGGGTGGAACAAGTATGGGAATGTCTTTAGTGCTGGAATGTTGGGTATTGACTCAGCTCAACGCAACTCATAATGTGTTATCAAAATCTGGACTCTCTACGACGAATTTTTCTAATAAATGTATTGTTTTTATTTGTTTCCGAAGGACTGCATCATTTTTTTTATCTATCCATAAATGGTATTCTTTGCGCTGTCCTCAGAAACCACATTTCCATTGCCATTTTAGATATTTCTTAGCTTGTCCTCTTACTATCCACGCTTCACTTGCAGACAACTGTTTATGTTCTATAAAGCACTTTAACGCTCTTTTGTTTTTTTCCCCCTCTCACTGCAATTGGCAACTTCTTATTAGATCGTTCAGTCTCCATTTTACAACGGGATAGTTTTGCCATGGCAAGTGTTGTTTTAATCTCTACAAGACACATTCCGCCAGGTTCCGAGAATGTTGCCAGATAGTTATATCAATTCACTTGTTTAAGAATGTCTCCATAAACGTGGATGTGACATCATGGTATATCTTTCTCCTTCGAGATAAATATAATTTCTGTTTTCTATCAACTTTATTCTAACCCTGGCTGCCCAGTGTGCACAATGACAGCATCCAGTAAATGCTGCAGCTTCTGTTGATTGTATGCGATCCATATTGCATCATTTGTTTGTCTTATATTATAGATGTTATATCCTGCAGTAGATGTTCCTCTCATATCTTTTAAATATCTGGTCATATTTTAACTCAATCAGTGCCAAACAACAAGTATTTACGGACTAAACAGGGTTCATAATCAAATGAACAAGTATTATAATGTAATTTCCGATCACTGAGCATTAAAATTGCCGAAGACACCATGAAACAAAACAAAAACGACCCTCTTACGGCGATATTTCCTCCTTTTGTCCAAATGGGAGGTCGCATGTGGCGATATATTAACCCTCGGCACTGCATCAGTTAACTATGTGGGAAAGAAAGGCCTGGGGACATAACGCATCTTTGCCGCGCGCCTCTTTTGATTGGCTGGTATTTTACTTTATTATCACTGTTGATGGCACATGTTGTTTTCAATATTGTTCTTTAAGGTTGTTCCGTAAATATGGAGATCTGCAAGAATCTTTATCATGCTAACACGTCTTACTCTACCGAAAACCTTTGTGTAGTCAATAAAACAAAGATGTAGGTCTGTGTATACTCTATCGAACGCTATATAAATGTAATCAGGAATATACAACTAGTCTTGTACTCTTTGCCGTCTACACACTCTCATTATTCTGTCTGGATTTCTGGTTGTATGTTCTGCACATCCTTTTGCATGATGTCTTTTAGCACAATCTCTGTCATATGACGCATTATGCTCATTGTTCCATGTTTGTTATTTATTAAAAGTGAGTTGCGGGCCCTTCACAGAACGTTGCAATCAACCCCAGCATTTACTGGTTGTTTGCGACTTACTGGGTAATTTTATTTCAATAGCTTGTCATTACATTCTGAATGGCCGACGTCTCATTCCATCGAAATGTAGGTCAGCATGGTCGAATGGATAAGAACGTGTGTTCTTAAACATCCGGTGTGCTGAGGCCGAGGTAAGAGGTTCAACCACTACACCGTCAGTTGGACTTAAATGTTGATCTCTCGTCCTTGGCTTGGGGACGTAAATTACAAGTACCTCTGAAGTCGGAGTGGGTTCACCTGATGGCGAGGGACACTGTTAACAGGGAAAGCTAATCCACACGCAAAATTCAGTCAAGCACTACTAGAAGTTGTGTGTATGGACTACGCTTGAGTTCAAAGAGAGCGAACCCAATTAAAATAAATAAATAACCATGGAAATCAAGAGAAAGAGATCTGCATCCATATCTGATGTCAAACCCTGGACTCGCTATATCGGGACATTGGTCAGTACTTATGACATGACTATGACATGTTAATGTTCAACGTACGCAATTACGCGCGGTGCGGCACGAGCGGATTTCAAATAAACGCCCCTTATATAATGCATTTTATAATTTGCACTACATCTCTGACCCGTAAATTATATACAGCAAGTAAACAAACATTGTGATCTACTGAATAATCTCCAGAACAATGTAAACAAAATTTGTGTGTGTGTGTGTGTGCCTAATGATAAGGTTATATGCTTAATCTCATCATATTCCCTTAGTTGGTTACTGAGTTATGGAATTTTATACGGGTGCAAACATTTGTGAACGGACTTTAGCAATCCAGCTTTCAGCTGCGTCTCACTTCAATGGTCAATCCTTATGATTCTTTTTAATTACACGGGAGCACTAAACCTCTAGCCTCCAATGATTTGTGTATTGTGTGAAACGGTGGCACGTTCCAGTTTTTAAAGCCAATTCTCAACTGAGGGGAACTTCCATGACCTTGGACAATGCTTCAATTCGTTCCGGTTCATCAAGTCTCCAACTTGGCGCCGGCAAAAAAAAAAATAAATAGTTAACAAGAAAGTCCAAAATGTCGAAGCAGGAGAGAAAAACGGGCACTGTCTTGAAGAGCAGTTCATTAATCCGCCACAGACTCAATTATTCACTCATTTGACAAGACGGTTAATTTTGACGATTTCTGTTTAACTCTGGCGTTTTATGCCAGGTCTCTGGGGGACAGTGAATTCTTGAGTTCTAATTTATTCATTTAGATCAACGGGTCTCAAATTATTGGTTCTCGTGGACCAATGCAACGTCTAGAAGTTGATTTTCTTCCTTTCCTAGGGGTAATGATATGGTGATTATAAAGTAGGAATAAATATCAGCTACTGTGTCTCTTGATGGTGTAAATTGTGTCTCTTGATGTGAATTGTGTCTTTTGATGTTGTAAGATGTCTCTTGGTGTGAATTGTGCCTCTTGATGTTGTAAGTTGTGTCTCTTGATGTTGTAAGTTGTGTCTCTTGATGTTGTAAGTTATGTCCCTTGATGTTGTAAGTTGTGTCCCTTGATGTTGTAAGTTGTGTCTCTTGATGTGAGTTGTGACTCTTTATGTTGTAAGATGTGTGTCTTGATTTGAGTTAGGTCTATTGACGTTGTAAGTTGTGTATCTTGATGTAAGTTGTGTCTCATGACATGAACTGTGTCTTTTGATGTTGTAAGTTGCGTCGCTTTATGTGTGTTGCATCTATCGGTATAGGGTGTGTCTCTTGATAGTGTAAGCCGCGTCTCTTGATGTTGTAAGTTGTGTCTCTTGGTGTTGTAAATTGTCTCTTGATGTTGTAAGTTTTGTTTCTTGATGTGAATTTTGTTGCTTGATGTGAGTTGCGTCATGTGACGACAGCTTGTCTCTTGATATGAGTTTTGTCATTTTATGTGAGTTGTGTCTCTTGATATTAAAGTTGTGTCGCTTGATGTTGTCAGTTTGGCTGCTGCTGCTGCCGCTGCTGACGCTGCTGCTGCCGCTGCTGCTGCTATTGCTATTACTACTACAACTCCTTGTTCTGTGTATTTCCAACACTCGTACTCTCTTTCTTATTTCTAACTATTTCTTCGACGACCAAATAAGCGGCGCTCCAGGGCCAGATGGCATAAGACACGACGACATCAATAGGTATACCGAAACATTCGTGCCCAGTCTGTCACTGTTATCTTCGACACACATTTGTTACCGTACGCTGCCATCCTCATTGCACATCGAACCATTCAGTCCATAAGTGCTTGGATCCCCTCTCAGCAAATCCTGCAGCGTGTAGCGGCTAACAACGCCAGTTCTGTGTTGATTTATCAATCTTCTTTGGCTTCCTGCGAAGTGTTCTTGTTTGGCCACCCCTATTTTAATTTGCTGCTCTCATGGTTGTAGATTCACATTCATCACTTGGTCTCGCAAAAGTCTTACTTCTCGTAGAGCATTCAGAATGTCAGCCTGGTCCATGGCGCGTCCGCCCTCCACTTTATCCATTCCTGCGAGCTTGTCAGCCCGCTCATTTCCTTGTACTCCCGCATGCCCTGGCACGAAGATGAAACTAATCTTTGCCAGCCGAAACCGCTCCAGAGGCAGCAGCCATTCTCTTCAGATCCACCCCATCTCTATCCTCTTGCGCATGCTCATTGAGTCGCTAAGGAAACATGTCCTAGTGAATGTCTGTGTCTCGAGCCATGTTATTGCTTTACTTACTGCCATGACTTCCATTGCCAGGCTACTTGTGGTCTCAGCAAAAGCACCAGAGTCCTCCTTCACAATTCTCCCTCCGGCCTGAGCCGTAAAGGCCCATAAGCTTCCCACAATTCGGACGACCGACCCATCTGTGTAGATGACAGCATCACCGTCTAGCGAATTCTCGACAATCAACGCTTGTACTTCAGCCTCAACAGCAGCCGGATTTTCTTGTCTGCATTTTCTGTCTAGTTGGATGCAAACTGAAAAGGACGTACAGAAGTCTGTTGGCACTTGCACCCACTCCTCGCCGGGTTCTAAGTCCTCAAGTGAACACACCTGTTGAAGAATGTCTTCGGCTTGACCCATTCACGACCGTCCTCTTTTTAACCTGCTGCCCTTCACCTTCATAATTTCAATATGCAGTGGATGTTGTGTGTTTGCGTTAACTCTGAGGTAAGCGCGTGCTCTACAAATTACTAAACGATCTTACTTACTGTCACACGTTTTCTTGATGATAATATCACGAAATTCTTACGATGATATGCTCATGATATTATTGTGTGATGGTCGTTGTCTAGGTAACGATACTCATGGTGTGTCAATGGAGATAACTGTCTTGCAATGTAACTCACCCCCGCAGTGCATATTCACCAGTCATGAAACAAGATTGAGTTGACGCACATAATCATTTATTCCAGAAATAAGACGAACAGACGGAACATATATATATATATCCAGAAACAGTGTAAATCTATAGAATATAAATATCCTCCTCACATATTTAACCAGCACACATCAATGCCTTCTCACGGCCTGCTACTCATCACATTCACAAGACAGGTAATCCAGCTACTATCCACGGCTGGATCTCCCACAATACAACCCACACATTGGGTTGGAGCCACTGCTCAACTATAGAGCCCACTCTGGTTCAGGCCTGTCTTCACAACTCCGAGAACAACACAACACGGAGATCTCTCTTAAACGACCTGACCCGCAGTCGGTCTCTTCTCTCACTGACTTTTCAGTCTCCTCACTTCACACAACACACAACTGTCTTTCGATCCATCCCCCCTGGGGCCTTCCACTCATATCCGCTCCATTATTTCTGAGGGTTGATTGTTTTCCTCGTAGCCAGGTCACTCACCTTACTGTCTATGACCACAGGCATGTGACACTTACTAAACGATCCAATCATTACTGTACTTTAAGCAGTCCAATCATTACATTCTCATGTATTCATTTTAACTCACATTCACTTTGCATGGTAAAGACACGCCTATGTAGCTGTATTGTAAGAGGTCCAATCTTTGCGTTCCCGTGTGTTCATTTTGTCTTCCGTTTACTTAGCATGGTAAAGACACGCCCATGTAACTCTACTGTAAGGGGACCCTAATGGTAGATTAACTATAACGTGTGAAGAAATAATGCGATTTAGAGATCTCAATCAGAATTATTGTTCAAACCGGGATTCTAATAGCAACTAAAACAGGGACAGCCAAAGCTGAATGCCGCTAGCTTTTTGAAATGAGTACAACCAGGGGCACATGAGCACTAAAGTGGCCTGTGACTACTGCAGCCATTTAAAGGTTCCGTCAAAGAGCGGCACTTTGGTCTTTTTCTGCGCTCCTTGAGTTTCCTCTTGGGGATTTCTAAGGCTTCAAACAGCTGATGCTAAGTGACTAAAGAAGGGGTGAGGGGAGTGGGAGAGAGGAACACAGAGAGAGAGAGAGAGAGAGAGAGAGAGAGAGAGAGAGAAAGAGAGAAAGAAAGAAAGCAAGAAAGATAGTGAGATAGCGAGCAAGAGAGAAAGAGAGAGAGAAAGAGAGAGAGAGAGACGGCGTGAGTGAGAGAGGAAGGGAGGGAAGGAGGATGGAGAGTGAGCGGGAGGGAGAAATTAATAGGGAGAGGGATAGGGGACAGGAAGGGTGTTCGGGAGCTAGATCGGAAGGGAGAGAGAAGGAGTTGGGGAGAATGAGAACGAAAGAGAGAAGGGTGAGCGAGGGAGGCAGAGAGAGAGAGACAAGAAAGCAGGAGAGGATGTGAGGTAGGTTGAGCGGGAAGAAGGATGGATGGAGAGAAAGCGACAGAGAAAGAATGGAAGAGACATGCAGAGAAAGAGAAAAAAAGAGAGAGTGTGAGAGAGAGAGAGAGAGAGAGAGAGAGAGAGAGAGAGAGAGAGAGAGAGAGAGAGCTGGAGAAGGCTTAGAGTGAGGTAGTTGGAGGGGGTGAGGTGGGATTAGAGAGAACGGGAGAGAAAAGTAGAGCGGGAGCGAGGGTGGCAGACAGACAGACAGACAGACAGACAGACAGACAGACAGACAAACAGACAGACAGACAGATAGACAGGCAGGCAGGCAGGCAGACAGACAAAGAGAGAACACACGAACTAATTGTATTGCCAAAATATTAAAGAATTTGCCACTCACGTTCATCGTACAGCCAGCCAATTTCACCATTCATCTGTCATTTATATATCTCTCTCTCTCTATATATATATTAAATGCAATGTATGTCTGCCTGTATGTTATTGATGCGTTCGCGAACGGTCTATCCGATTGAGATGAAATTTTCTACATGTTTTCTTCTCATTCCCGTGCAGCCAACTGTCATAATTTGTTAGTGTACAAACAGTTATTTACTTAGTAAAATTTAATATTTTAATTTACATTATAATTTATATATAGCGAGGGGACTTAACGTAAGAAAAGTTATATCAAGGGACATAACGTTTTAAAGCATTGCTATATATTTTATATATAATTGTTGCATTGTTATCAAAGCTTTATAAGCTGTTTGTCTACAGTTATTTACAGGCATATGCGTTATAATATATAATGATAACATCTTTAAGGCACTTTTAAAGTTTTCATAAAAATAATGCATCTATTTTAAATACGTGAAAATTTTCTAACTCATCTTCTTATTTCTCTTTGACATCTATACAGTCATCCCAGCATTTATTGGCTTTCCGTGATATCTTGGTAAGTTTACGATCAGTAGTTTCAGATTGCCCTATATTCCGCTTGTGGAAGTGGAAATGAAGCATATGCAAGGCATGTGTGTTTACAAGCACTATGCCATAAATGTCATATTATCATAACTGTATGTATGTATTTATTTGTTTTATTCACACATGTGACACCTAACACTAACAAATGGCAACACTGTGTAATATACACAAACAAAAGAAATACACATTACACCTTGTAAATATATTTTGCTTTGTATGAAATAAACGTTAAAAAAAATAATTCAGATTGCCCTATTTAGTTATTGAGATGAAGATTGTTCTCTTCCAATCTGTTCGCCATATTTCTGGGAAAGGAACGGGAGCTTATCTGGGCGAAGCCGGGCCGGGTCGTCTTTTTTTGGGAACGGGAACGGGAGCAGGGGCCAAATATGAATTAAATGAGACGCTCCCTGCCAGGGGCTGGGCGAAGCCGGCCTGGTTTCTTTTTTGGGAACGTGAACGGGAGCAGGGGCCGAATATGAATTAAATGAGACGCTCCCCGCTAGGAGCTGGGCGAAGCCGGGCCGGTCCTATGGATGGATGGGTGGATGGATGGATGGATGGATGGATGGATTGATGGATAGATAGATAGACAGCCGGGCAGGGTCGTCAGACAGACAGACAGACAGACAGACAGACAGACAGACAGACAGACAGACAGACAGAAGGGTAGGTAGGTAGGCAGGCAGGCAGGCAGACAGATAGATAGACAGATAGATCCCCGCCAGGAGCTGGGCGAAGCCGGGCCGGGTCAGCTAGTCAACTATAAAATTAAAAGTGATCATTGAATATCATCATCAAATGGCTTCGGATGTGAAGTTCCAGCCCCGGTCTTGCACACCCCCTTGGTCTCGGAGTGCAGAGAGGGGAAGGAGGGCTCTGCAGCATGATCTTGATGTAGGTAGATCTTCGTTGCCTAATCAAGAGGAAAGTGGCTACATCAACTTCACTTCCATAGGTGCAAGCTTTATTCAGTCGACTTGAGCGTCAATGCATCAGTCGCAGTCTTCTAGTGTGTCCACCAACTACCTGAACAAACAACCGTCCGACCAATCGATTGACCGACCGACCGACCGACCGACTGACTGAGCGAATGTCCAACCAACCAACCAAACAACCAACCAACCAACCAATCAATCAATCAATCAATCAATCAATCAATCAATCAATCAATCAATTAGTCAACCAACCAACCAACCAATCAACCAATAAACCAACCAACCTACAAATCAACTAACCAACCAACAAACCAATCAACCAACCAACTAACTAACCAGCCAACAAACCAATCAACCAACCAACTAACTAACTAACCAACCAACCACCCAACCAACCAACCAATCAACCAACCAATCCTTCTTGTTAAGCGTAGACATTCCACGTAAGCTCAATAAGCGGTTATGCAAATGCTGAAATCTGGCTGCAGTTATATGATACAAAGAGACGAAAAGACACCCGACTTAAACAGAACATGGCGCAAGAGGGCGCGAAGCCGGAAGCTACAGATGTTGACAATTTTGTGAGTGGGGTTGTATTGAAGTTAATTACCATCTGTTTGTTCCTGAAAACACGAATCGATAATTAAATTATTCCAGCATGCTCGTCTTCGGCCATGTGTTTGGTTTCAGACTCGATTGATTCAAGCCTAGACGCCCTTGTATTTTCTTCTTCTTCTTCTTTCTCATCTTGCTATTCTTGTTGTTGTTGTTCTTGCTCTTCTTCTTGTTCTTATTATTTTCTTCTTATTCTTGTTCTTTATCCTCTACTTGTTGTTGTTGTTGTTGTTTTTGTTGTTGTTGTTGTTGTTGTTGTTGTTGTTGTTGTTGTTGTTGTTGTTGTTCTTCTTCTTCTTCTTCTTCTTCTTCTTCTTCTTCTTCTTCTTCTTCTTCTTCTTCTTCTTCTTCTTCTTCTTCTTCTTCTTCTTAAAATTCGTTCATTCGTTCGTTCACTCTTTCGTTCGTTCTTCCTCTACTTCTTCTTCTTTTTCGTCTTCTCATTGGCCTGTAGTCGGTCTATATCTGTAATACTTCTTCTTCTTCGTTCATCCGGAGTTTTTTTTTCGGACGTGATTGCGTTGTGCCTGTTTACAGAAGAGCTGCGTTCTTGCGCCGACACATCCGACTTCTGCGGGCATTTGTTGACCGGGTTAACCTTCCCGGTTATATCTGTAATACTATTTCCAGGATGAACTGCATTGTCTTCTGCAGATTCTGTAGGCCTCCGTACAGTGTGACATGTCAAGGTGTTGAATCCGAGCATAGAATAGACCGTTCTCATCTATATTTGTTACAGGGAGCCGTGGTAACATACAGGTTAGAGCGCTTGCCACCCAAGACTGTGTTCCGGGTTCAATCCCTTCTCTTTCGGATCAGCACAGCTCTCGCGTTGACCCACCTTCATAAAAACGACAAGTGTCAAAGTGTTCTAGGAGACGGAGAACTGGCCGCCACACACCATTAAGTCGTTGCCTACAATACGTAAAGAAAGGCCTAACACCTCAGACGTCAACGTCAGCATTTGTCATTGGACTACTGTTACATTTTATTGGCATTGGGGTGCAGTTTGTGTTGTGTGGTTTGACCTGATGTTCCAAATCTACACATTGCTGTACAACCTAAATGTAGCGCTGTATACATGTGATTATTAGAGTCTGTTGCCATCTGTTCTTGTTTCTTCCTGTCTTTTTTTTCCCATTTGCTCTTTTTGAACTCATGCATAGTCCATATAGTGATACTTCTAGTGCACTGGACTGATTTTGTCTTGAGGATTCGCTTTCCCTATTGCCAGAGTCGCCATCAGGAAAATCCGCGTCAACTTCTGAGGTACTTGTAATTACGTCACAATGTCAAGGACGAGGAGTGGACATTTTAGTCCAACTGACCGGTGTAGGGGTTGAACCTGCTTCCTCGGTTTAAGAGGTTGCACTCTTACCCATTCGGCCATGTTGACCTCCTCGCGCTCCCCTACACCGGTCAGTTGGACTAAAAAGTTGACTTCTCGTCTTTGACTTGGAGACTTGATGATGAGGGACACTGGTCATAGGGAAAGCTAATCCACACGCAATGATCAGTCCACTGTCTAAGTTTTTCTTACGGTCACTAAAAACCGCAGTTACCAGACATGATAGATATCCTCTGCTTTCTTCTTCTGCGTTCATCCGGAATGTTTTATTGCGGTATATTGTTATGCCCCCTTGGGCCTAGACCCTTAAGCCAACACATCCGACTTTTAGCGTGCATTTTTGACAGGTTAGCATTCCTGTGGGACTCTCACGTTTGTGGTGCCGTCCACATCCCAGCTTGTCAAGTTGGAACGGTCGAATTCTTCACGATCAGCCCTCAAGGGAAGGCAGGGACAGTCCATGGCATTTTCCGCCATCCAGGGTGGCTTCCATAGTTGCAGAGCTGACACATAGCGCCCTGGTGCTGGGGTCACCCAGGGAATCGTCACGTCCTGCTCATGGATTCTTTAGTTCCTCACTTCGATATATTGGGCATATCGTTCACCACGTGCCTTTCCTGCACTAACCAGACCGGTCTGCAGACGGTATTCACTCAGCGAGTTTTCGATTCGGACATGTGCTTGTTGATGTGCCTGTCAGAGCTGTTCCGGGCACAACAAATAGTCTAACAGAAAATAGCTAGTCAGAGCTTTTCCGGACATGAGCTATTCTGAAAACTAGTTAGTCAAAGCAGTTCCTAGCGCGAAAGACATTTCACTCGGACGTTGTTTTGCGTTGTGCCTGATTTATTTGCACCCGTAGGCCAGCACATCCGACTTCAGCAGGCATTTTTACGGGTTGACTTTCCCGGGGTTTCGAGAGACGTTAGACTTTTAGTGCTGTGGTGTCGCCCACATCTCAGCTGATCAAAGTAGAACAGTCAACGACATCACGGAGGGCAGACCATGGACATTCCCCCGCTATTCAAGGAGGCTTCCATAATTGCAGAGCCGGCACATATTGCTCTGAGACAGGGCTCACCCGAAGAGTTGCTACGTCCTGCTCATGGCTGCTTTAATTCCCCACTTCCATGTGTTGGGCATTTCGTTTACCACTGGTATATCAAGCACACACCAGGAACGGTCAGTCTGCGGGCGATATCCACTAGGTAAGCTTTCGCTTTGGACTCCGGGCCACGCAATGGATTCGCTAGTCGTGAGTTCCATTTCGTGTTATTGAGACGTTTTTCCACCTTTGTCTAGACTCTCTATGAGTTAGATACAGACAGTTTTCGTAACCATTTTCATTCGACTGGGGCACTTCTTCTACTACAGCTGAGAACCTTCGGACAAGTATCTGAGCTAACCATGTAGCGTGCTCAGCATCTCACCTCCATTTTTCGGTAGGTTTGTATCGGCCCGGCTCTTAGGTCCGAGGATTAATGGCTTAGAGGCGTTCAGCCTTAATTCTCAGCTGAGAGCCTTAGTGCTTGTGTCCGGACCAAGACTTTCTGCCTTCGTGCGCCTGATTTAAACTTTTGACTGCTATCCTCAGTCTACCTGCAGAGCAGCAGGTTAGTCTGGCCCCTATCCCATAAGCTGTCTGATATGTAGTTTTCATCCATCAACATAGTACATGGGGTCATTGGGACATGCAAGACCCCCACCACGGCAAGGTGGAGACACATCGGGGGAGCTTCATCGAAGATGACACCTTACTGTTCGTGCAGGATGTCCTTCAGCAATTAGTTTTGCAATGCGCTCCATTCAGCAGCTTATTCTCTACGAATGACATCCTGGAAAGGTCACTTTGTCTTGTGCAAACACATGTCAACTTCGAGCTAAATCCGGGAAACTATGACCATGCAATAAATATATGGTTCTCTTTGATCAACTTCCGATTTTGATTGTCGTTATAGTGTACCGCATTGAGAACTCTCTCACTTATTTTGTACTACATTGAGAACTCTGTTGTACATTCTCACTTATTATGTACTACATTGCGAACTCTGTTCTACATTGTCACTTATTGTGTACCACATTGAGAACTCTGTTCTAAATTCTCAGAAACAGTGCACACAGGAACTTCATCTGCTTGACGGTACAGGCTGTGGTGAACGTGCAGTCTAGAATACAGAAATGAGACAATCAGTGATTGGCAGGCCGTGACTATTCCTTGGGTGGATCAGAACCAGACCAAACCAAATATGTCAATTTTATTCTTTAGCAGGGTCAGAACTAGACCGTCAAGTATCGATTATATTCTTTATGTGGCTCAGAACTAGACCGCCAGGCATCGACTCTGTATTATTTGAAAATTCTTTCTTGTTACCGGCTTCCATCCCTCAGGCTTGACGTCGCACGTGACGCAGTTCTAACTGGAACTGAAAAACCGACAAGCGACGTAACTTTTTGAGGATATCAGGTATGCATATATTGCGTCTCAATCTCTATTTGATTAATTGGCTGTATTCATGAAGCATCATTATCACCTTGTGGGGCAATTCATTAATTCTTTGATTGCTAGCTTCACATCATAACAACTGATTCAGTGCCCAACAAAAAGTCAGTTAGGACCAAACCAAACATGCTACACAACTAAATGAACCAGTATTGCCCCTCTGACGTGTCTCCACCTTGACGTGGTAGAGGGGCTTGCGTGTCCCTATGACCTCAAGAGCCCTGCCGACGGAAGCACAACTACATGTTGGACAGTCCTTGGGATAGGGACCAGACCAAGAGAGACACACCCTGCTGCTCTGCGGGTAGACTGAGGATAGCGGCCAAAGCCCGAAACAGGCGCACGAAGACATAAATTCTTGGTCTGGATACATACTCCAAGGATCTCTACTGAGGGTTATGGCTGATACTCACCCACTTCAAAGTGGAGGTGAGATACTGATCATGATACATGCTTAGTTAAGATACTTGCTCGAAGGCTCTCAGCGAAGGAATATGCCGAACGCCTGTAGGCCAATGTTTCTTGGATGCAGTTGCTCACCTGTGCTGAATGGAGGTGAGATACTGACGTCCTTCACTTGGGGACGTTAATTATAAGTACCCCTGAAGTTGGAGTGGGTTCGCCTGAAGGCGAGGGACACCGGTAAAAGGGAAAGCTAACCCACACGCGAAATTCAGTCCATTACTACTATAAATAGTGTGTAAGGACCACGCTTGAGTTTAAAGCGAGCGAACGAAAAAGAAAAGAAAAGAACCAGTATTGTAATGTAAATTTCCATTCATGAGTATTGATACTGAGGAAGATACAACGAAGCAAAACAAATAACACATTAACAATAATATGGCGATATATCGTCCTTCTGTACAAATGAGAGGTCACATTTGGCGAGCGACATATTAACCTTTGAAAATGAATCAGTTGAGACCTGCTTGTTGTCAATCCACTTTTCAGTTTTCCCCTTCCCACGAAATATCCAAAGAATATGGATGATCCACAAACTGGTATGCGCTATCATTTCTGGTCGCGAGCTGGCTTGTCTCAAAGCCTCATCTTCACTCCCCACGAGTGGTATCCTCAACTGCCTTCAAACCCAGACGGAGTTTTAAACATGACCCCCCACCCCAAATCCCCTCCGTTGACCCAACCTGAAAATAGGTACTAGGGATTATCGTGGAAACTTAAGGCGGCCGGCGTAGTACTGACCACATCATCCAGTGGGTGCTGATTTGTCTATAACAATATACGCCTATCACCCTATAGAGGTCAGACTGGCCGAAAGGTTACGGAGCAATCGCTCATAAACTTTGTGTGCGCTGATTCAGGGATAGTGGTTTCATTCCCTAAACCAGCCAGATAGACTTGGAAAAAAAAAAACACGACTAACTTTTTAATGTAAAATTGCCAAAAAAAAATTGACCTGGGCTTAATCTCAATGTCCTGCAGAGTACATGTAACATTTGTCATGGTAACTATATATCCAATTGACCATTATTTGAGTAACAGGGCATGTTACTTAGAGTCTAAGCTTGCTACAACTGTGTTGGTATACACACTCGTCGTTTGTCCAACAAGAATGACGATAACCATTCATTTCAACCAATGGGGTTGAAAGTATGGAGCCGTGAGTTCTAAGATAGCTGATAAGGCTTATTTTGGCTCGAAATGTTCTTTGACAATGTGGGCAAAGAATGCTTGACGTTTCTGGAGGAGGATCTCCTGCAGTGGCTTTTCTGTCCTACCTTTTCTTCACAGCTCTTGCAATCATGGTTGCCTCACAAGTGACTGCACCCTTGCGTAATGATGCAGGCCACGAATTTCGGTCTCTGGCTGCAGTCTCCCAGTTGTCATGATGAATTCCCAAAGCATTCATTGAGATTTTCAGAGTGTCTTTAAAGCTTTCCTCTGGCCACCTTGGGAGCGTTAACCACAACGCAACTCGCCTAACAACTAAGTGTAAGCATACTCTAACAACTACATATAAGTACACTCTAACAACCACTCGTAAGTACAAGATAACAAATAAATGTAAGTACACTATAACAACTACGTGTAAGTACACTCTAACAACTACATATAAGTACACTCTAATAACTACACGTAAGCACATTCTAACAACTACAAGTAAGTTCACTCTAACAATTAAATGTCAATACATTCCAACAACTACATGTTAGTACAATCTAACAACTAAATTAAAGTACAAGATAACAACTATATGTAAGTACAAGATAACATCTACATGTCAGTACAATCTCACAACTACATGTAAGTACAATCTAACAACTACATGTAATTACACTCTAACAACTACAAGTAAGTCCAGTCTAACAACTACAAGTAAGTCCACTCTAACAGCTACATGTAAGTACATTCTAACAACTACATGTAAGTACACTCTAACTAATGCATGTAAGTACAATCTAACAACTACATGTAAGTACACTCTAACTAATGCATGTAAGTACAATCTAACAACTACATGTAAGTACACTCTAACTAATGCATGTAAGTACAATCTAACAACTACATGTAAGTACACTCTAACTAATGCATGTAAGTACACTCTAACAACTACATGTAAGTCCACTCTAACAACTGAATGTAAGTACCATCTAACAACTACATGTAAGTGCAATCTAACAACTACATGTGAGTACACTCTAACTAATGCATATAAGTACACTGTAACAACATATAAATACACTCTAACAACTACATATAAATACACTCTAACAACTACACGCAAATACAGTCCATAAACTACATGTAAGTACACACAAGTAGTAAAGAACCCTGTTTACATCATGAGGCGCACTGGGCACATGTGTAGCAAGCGATTGTGCTGTGTATAGGCTTCTACATCTATTTACTAAACATGATGCATGTCCTTTGCGCAACGTTGCAGCCAAACCCAGGTGATTTTCTTGGAAATATTACTTTCAGTAGTTTGCCAATGCTTTCTGAAAATCAACGTTGAAGTCCAACTGAACGGTGTTGGAGTTGGACCCCTCACCCCAACACATGAAGTTTAAGCTCAAGTCATTAATCTCCTCGGCCACGAAGACCGCTACATCTATTCTTCTTCTTCTTCAGCGTTCCGAGCCATTGAGGTTCTTTGCCACAGATACAACCAGTCTCCATTCGTCTCTCTGGTTTACCTTCTCTTGCCAGTCGTTGATTCCAAGTGCTTGTAGGTCTGTATATATATTATCTCTCCACCGTCTTCTTGGTGTACCTCGGGGTCTACGGTCATTTATTTCCTGAGTGTAAGCGAGTTTTGTTTCTGTCTTCCATTCTTTCTATATGCCCCAGCCATTGTAATCTATTAGCCTTCATGATATCAGTGATTAGGGGGACTTAAACAGATAATAAATGTCTTTGTTACTTCTTCTTTTCCTCTCCACTTTGTGTATACCCTAATGGGTCCAAAGATGCGTCTTAAAACTTTATTCTCAAAGGTTTGTAACAAGGCATCGTCCCCTTTCGTTGTACTCCAGGTTTCAGAGCCATACAGCATAACTGGTCTGATCAGTGTTTTGTATATTGTGATTTTGGTGCTACGAGATAGCGCATTTGATTTTAGTAGATGTTGTAGTGCATAGTATATCTTATTTCCAGAATTAATTCTAGTTTGTATTTCTTCCCTTATGATGTTGGAGCAGTTGAAGATTGTACCCAGGTATTTGTATGTTTCCGTTCTTTATTATTGGACATCGACCTTGGAATGTTAAAGGACTTTTGAGATTTGGAACATGGAATGTACGGACAATATATCGAGCTGGAGTGGCCGAAGAATTAACCCGGGAGCTGGTTGAGTATAAAATGGATATAACAGCAATTCAAGAAATAAGGTGGCCAGGAGAGGGTACTTTAGAGCAAAATGGAATGATTATAATATATGGAGGAAACACCCAAAATAAACATGAATTAGGAACAGAATTTGTCATCAAAAAAGAGTTATGGGGGAACGTTCTAAACTTTAAAGCTGTTAATGATAGGACTAGTAAATTACGAATAAAAGGTACATGGAAAAATATAACAATGATTAATGTACATGCACCTATTGAAGAGAAAGAAGATGATATTAAAGAAGACTTTTATAATGATCTGGAAGATGTCATAGAAGAAACCCCCAAACAGGACATCCTGATTGTGCTGGGAGACTTCAACGCAAAAATAGGTAGAGAGCAAACTCATAAAAAGTTGCCGGTATGGAAAGCCTACATACAACTTCAAATGATAATGGATGGAGAGTCATCAACCTAGCAGAAGCCAAAGGACTGCAGATCAGCAGTACCAGACTGCAAAGAAAGGATATACATAAACAAACTTGGAAATCATGTGACAAGAGAACCTATAATCAAATAGATCACATTTTAATTAACAACAAAAATGCATCAAACATACAACAAGTTAGAAGCTATAGAGGAGCTGAGTGCCACAGCGACCACTTCCTCGTTGGGGCAAAATTTAAAATAAAACTTAAGAGAGCTTTCTATGCTAAACTACAAAGGTTACACCCAACATATAACAGAGAAAAACTACAAGAAATTACAGTCAAAGAGAAATTTGCAGATGAAATAAAATGTAAACTTGAAATTCTACAAAACCCGTTGGAGGAAAGCGTTGACCAAACTTGGTTGAACATCAAGAATACAATTCAATCTACCGCAGAAGAATGTCTCGGTGTGTTAACCACGCATAGAAAGAACAGATGGTTCAATCCAACATGTGAAGAAGCAGTCATTAGGAAAAAGAATGCCAGACAGCTATGGCTAAATGACATCAACAACATCCAAAAGAAAGAGCAATATAGAAATGAATGTAAAGAGGCTACAAAAATAGTTCGACAGCAGAAGCGAGAATATATGAGTAATATAATCAAAGATATGGAAACTAATCACCAGAAAAACGAATCCAGAAAGTTTTTTTAAAGAACTGAAGTCAATGAAACGAGGGCACCAACACAACACATATGGTTTAAAAGACAAAAATGGGAATATGATAAATACCAATGAGGAAATGTGCAACACATGGAAAGAATACTTTGTTGAATTACTAAATTGTGAAGCTCCAAGTAACACTTTCCCACAGGAAGAGGTTCTAACGTGTGAACCACAAATTGAAGAACCTGCATTTGAAGAAATCCTATGTGCAATCACACTACTTAAAAACAATAAGGCAACTGGGGCTGATGGAATTGCTGCTTAATTTATAAAGGCGGGTGGCCATGCATTACATCTAAAGCTATACGAACTAATAATAAAAATCTGGAGGACTGAAGAATTACCCCATGACTGGAAAGAGTCATTATTGATACCTATCTTTAAGAAAGGAGAAAAGTTCCAGTGTGAAAATTATAGAGGAATGTCACTACTGTCCACAAGCTATAAGATACTATCTGCAGTATTACTAAATAGACTAAAACCATATTCAGAATACATATTAGGTGACTACCAGGCGGGTTTTAGACAAAACAGATCAACAATAGATCAGATATTTATCTTACGACAAATAGCCGAGAAAAATTGGGAATATAAAAGAGATCTCCATAACATTTTTGTGGATTTTAAAAAGGCTTATGATAGTGTCCATAGGAATAGTCTATGAAGTGCTATGCGGAATTTGGAATACTAAGGAAGTTAATCAACATGACCAGACTATGCATGGAAGATACTTATAATATAGTAACATATAAAGGCAGGAAATCAGACCCTTTCCAAATAACATCTGGCTTGAAACAGGGTGATGCACTATCGCCGCTACTCTTCAATCTGGCTCTAGAGAAAGTTGTAAGGAGGGTAAAGGAGGAATGTGATATTGGAGGAACATCCAAGCTGCTTGGTTATGCAGATGATATAGATATTATAGGGGAAAATGAACAAAAGACATTGGAAATATTGACTCACTTAAAGGAAAAAGCCCAACAGATGGGGCTGGTTATCAACCAAGATAAGACAGAATATATGGTAATTTCAAGAGAAGGAATGGCTAAAAACTCTGGCCACATACAAATAGATAATATGACCATTAAAAGAACGGAAACATACAAATACCTGGGTACAATCTTCAACTGCTCCAACATCATAAGGGAAGAAATACAAACTAGAATCAATTCTGGAAATAAGATATACTATGCACTACAACATCTACTAAAATCAAAGGCGCTATCTCGTAACACCAAGATCACAATATACAAAACACTGATCAGACCAGTTGTGCTGTATGGCTCTGAAACCTGGAGTACAACGAAAGGAGACGAAGCCTTGCTACAAACCTTTGAGAACAAAGTTTTAAGACGCATCTTTGGACCCATTAGGGATACACAAAGTGGAGAGTGGAAAAGAAGAAGTAACAAAGACATTTATGATCTGTTTAAGTCCCCGCTAATCACTGGTATCATGAAGGCTAATAGACTACAATTGCTGGGGCATATAGAAAGAATGGAAGACAATAGGGAAACAAAACTCGCTTACACTCAGGAAATAAAAGACCGTAGACCCCGACGTAGACCAAGAAGACGGTGGAGAGATAATATATATACAGACCTACAAGCACTTGGAATCAACGACTGGCAAGAGAAGGTCTACCAGAGAGACGAATGGAGACGGATTGTATCTGCAGCAAAGAACCTTAATGGCTCGGAACGCTGAAGAAGAAGAAGAAAAAGATAAAAAGTCATAATTTTTGGGATTATGACTAAGTGGGTCTGTGTGTCACACACACACACACACACACACACACACACACACACACACACACACACACACACACACACACACTATTATATTATATTATATTATATTATATTATATTATATTATATTATATTATATTATATTATATTATATTACACTGAGTTGTATTTCATTGCATTTCACTATACTGTACTGTACTGTGTGGTGTTGTTATGATATATTATATTATGTTATGAGGTAAGTGCTTATTAAAAGGGGAATACGTGGTAGATGTTGCCGTAGTGATATGAAATACTGCATCTTGCTTGTACTAAGTGTACGGTATAATGAAATGGATAAACTAGCTTCCTTTCTGCGCATGTCAGTGACATAAAAGGTAATATACAGTAGCCGTAATACTCGTAAAATGTGTGCAATTGTAAATGACGTGCTGTATGTTTCAGCTTTAATAAAATCAATATGATTAAATTTCAATCAATTTAAAATCCAGCGGTAAATGAATCCTAATGTATGCTTCACCTCGAATCCGAAACATTTCATCCGTTATAGAGGCTCTGTTTCTCAGCCCTCATGAAAACATGTCAGTCCCTACACTGAGATATCCGCTGTTTATAATAATCTACATTTGATATGTTATATTATTGGCCCACTTGAGGCTGTAACCCGAGCCTCACTTCTCCTCAAGTACTTCATCTTATCGTCAGCAGCAACAAAGCCTCATTTACCCCAAGCTCAGATAGCCTTCTATTATCCCCGTGAAGTTTTTGGCGTCTCCTATAGTCATTGCATTGAAGGCAACTCCTTCAAGCTTGAAACCAGGGGTCTATGGGACGCAAGATTCTTCACCTGGACCCGGCATCAGGTTACGAATCCCGTGACAGCGACAGCCCGTGCTCTCAACATCATTTCCACCTTGGAGCACCTCAATACAGACAGGCCGAGCACAAGTTACACGGGCTGTCGAACTTAGGGACAAATTCATCTTCTTGATTCTCAACAATGGAACAAGACTTGGCTGGGTGGAGTGAGTGGATGACATCGTGACCCGCTGACACAGTCTAAAGAATGTAGAATCGCTATAGAAGATGGTTATTTACAGAAGTTGTTGCTGCAGTTGTTGAGTCCCGCAATGGATAGTGTGGTTAACAAGCGCAGGTACCCCACCAGCAGATACACATGACTGATGTTAGGTGAGGTTCTTGTGGAAGAGATGTTCAGTCAGGCTAATACGAGGTTGAGTGACCGGCTCCATTCCTCGCCATCCTTCTTGTTCTATGTATTCCATATGTTTTGAACACTTGAGGAAAGGTCCGTTTATTGAAATTAATGTACCCGGAAAGGTTAACCCGGTCAACAAAAGCCCTCAGAAATCGGATGTGTCGGCTTAACGGCGCAAGAGCGCAGCTCTGCTGTAAACAGGCACAACGCAATCACGTCCGGAAAAAAAAAACCCGGATGAACGCAGAAGAAAAAGAAGAAGAAGAAAAAATTAATGTACTATGGTGTGTCATGAGGGAGGCAGGCGCGTTGGCGGAATATTTAGAAGACTGCGCTGATAATGTCATGAGTACAGTCGTCGCCCGCTAAGTGAGGAAAACTCTGGCCATCATTGCCTCCGTGCATTCAGAAGTGCAAAATGTGAAGGTTCAGCGCTGCAGACGGCCACATGGCAGGTTCCTGGTAGGGGACGTTTTGTGTGGTTGTACCATGAGAATGTAAATGAATGGGTCAGTTCCGTGCTTCCCTAGGCTGGAGTTGAATGTTCATGGAAATACCTCTGCCTTAGTCATGTGCACTTTTGATAAATTCTTATAGAAGAGGTTTAGATAAACACGTTTGCTGAAGGAGTCCAGGATAATTTCTTAAAGAAGAGGTTTAGGATAGACACGTTTGCTGAAGGAGTCCATGATAATTTCTTAAAGAAGAGGTTTAGGATAGACACATTTGCTGAAGGAGTCCAGGATAATTTCTTAAAGAAGAGGTTTAGATAAACACGTTTGCTGAAGGAGTCCATGATAATTTCTTAAAGAAGAGGTTTAGGATAGACACATTTGCTGAAGGAGTCCATGATAATTTCTTAAAGAAGAGGTTTAGGATAGACACGTTTGCTGAAGGAGTCCATGATAATTTCTTAAAGAAGAGGTTTAGGATAGACACGTTTGCTGAAGGAGTCCATGATAATTTCTTAAAGAAGAGGTTTAGGATAGACACGTTTGCTGAAGGAGTCCATGATAATTTCTTAAAGAAGAGGTTTAGGATAGACACGTTTGCTGAAGGAGTCCAGGAGCTCGTGTTTCCTGCTCATGAAGTAAAAGTTTTCAGAGCGTAGCCTGCGTAGAGAAAGGAGTTGACAGAACATCATTGCATGTCTACAAGAAAGCATATGAACGGGGTTGCAAAGAAGACACATGAATTCAGAAGTAAGCTACTTTAATTAATTCATAAGACAGGAAAATGAGAGATAAAACAAAATAATTCCTAAGTGTTTATAATGTTAAAGACAATGACAATAGTAAGATAAGACATAAAACAAAACATTTCCTGTGGTAAAGAAACTGATAAATGTTAGTTACACACGTTACATGGAACACTTTCAGAAACATGTGAAACAATTCTCATGCTTTGATTAACACTCATAGAAATAGAGGAAGACAGTTGAGATTAAAGGAGGCACTAGACAATATAACATTGCAAAACTTCGCAAAGGGTTCGAACCTGGCTTCTCAAAACGACGAGAGCGCCTTAAAGAAAGAATAAGTGTACTTCAGCACACAACTGAAACACATAAACCTAGTAAAAAAACCCTAATTTAAATTGGAACATGAAATGTTTTTGTGGGAGTATCCAGGTAACAACTGGCTGCACCAACACATGTTCTTCAGTAGCCTTTGGATAGAAAATGGCGCATAGGCCTGTCTTAAAATATATTTTTGATGAAAATGTTAAGCACATTGATAAATCGTGCGCAACACAACGGTCCTTTTAGGTCAACATTTCAGCATCTTCATGCTTGTGTGTTTGTTTTGTTGACATTCTGGGTCGATTGAGCACAGTTAGGTTTTAACTCTCAAGCGTCTTTCTCTTTTTGTATTTCCATAACACGTATTTGATATATTGTCAGGGGAAACAAAAACAAAACAAAAAGCCAGAGGATCCTTTCCACACTACAAGGTGAATTTGGTGCACGGTGCTAGCCCCATATTTTAGTCAAATCAACAACTCGATTAGTGATACCTTTCCCTACAGAGTGAAGAAATAATGGATCTTGCATTTCGGGACTCGTCTACTTACGGACTAGCACATTGAAATCCAGCCTTGTCTCTGGTCAAATTTGAAAATAGTAATTTTCCCTATTGACACGTGAACAGATATAGCCTCTGCTGAAACATCTCTAATTTCCATTGTCCCACTTAATCTAGTCCTGGCTCCTGGGATATTTTCATTGTTCTCATTGTTTCCATCTTTCCATTGTTCTCATCCCGTTCTTATGCCTTAATGTAGCCACTGTAGCGTCTTCCCCGTGTTTAAATGTTGTGTTTTTGTGTATGCGTTTGTTTTCTGATGAAGGCTGGTCGCCGGAACGTCCAATATTTTCCGTAATTGTGTTCTGTAAAGCTGCATTACTTTTTGTTATTTTATATTGCTCCGCTATTGAAGAATGATGCAGCGTGGTTGACTACGATCTGTTCAGTTGATCTGTTAGACGTTTAAGGTCCATCAGAAACCCAGGATTCCTTCCGTTAGGAAATATGCACACAGACGCAGTACCAACACACTTGCCTTCCAGCCTATGGGTATGTGTTCAAATCCCAGTCAAGAAATTGTTTGTCATTAACGTGGGATCACAGGTCGGCCCAGCGTAAAATGGGTGCTAGGAAATGTTTTGGGCAGTGATGGTGGCCCGTGTGATACTGACCACATCGCTAATCGATTGAGAATTGATATAAAATGCAATACTCCCCATAACGTGAAAGGCGATAATTTATCTTTACTAACATTTCTAACCGACTGGATGAATGATTAGAATGACATCTTAATTCCCGATTGTTTGATCCATTCATGGCAGTGGGATACAGCTGAATCAAATGTTTTACGCAGGTCAGCATGGCCGAATGGATAAGAACGCGTGTTCTTAAAAATCCGGTGTGCTGACGCCGAGGTAATTGGTTCATCGCATAGACCGGACAGTTGGACTAAAATGGTGACCTCTCGTCCTTGACTTTGGGACGTAAATTACAAGTACCTCTGAAGTCGGAGTGGGTTCGCCTCATGGCGAAGGACACTGTTAATAAGGAAAGCTAATCCAATGCAAAATTTAGTCCAGCACTACTAGAAGTAGTAAGTATGAACTATGCTTGAGTTCAAAGTGAGCGAGCGCCAACAACAACAAAAAAAAACACTATTTGACACTGACTCAAGTAAGCACATATACAATCTCAGCGGTATCTATGTTTGCTAAGCAAATCTTAGGTATAGCGATTTATGTTTAGGAAATGAGTTGTTGGTATAATATTACTGGCGTGAAAAGATGTGCATATTAGAAATTAATGTTAGCGCTATGTGACAAATAATGGAATCCATCATAAAGTACCTAGCCGACTGGAGTGGGTGATCATGCTTCTCCATATCTTGCATCTCCAACGGCACGTATCAGTTCGTGTGCTGACACCATTCCGTGTCATGAGACAAGAGTGTCAAGAGTTTATCTCGTTGTCTTCCTTCATCTCTCTTTCCAACAATATTTCCAGTTGTCACACTATGCTCTAGATTTTGTCTTCTCATTTATTCATTCAGTAGCATGTCCTTTGCGTAAACTTGGTCCCATAACATCTGTCCGGAAAACTTTTCATTCATAAGCAAGATGTCCCGCGTCTGATACATCCATCTGGAGATCATCAGCCACATCCTGCACCCATCTTCTCTTTGGCCTTCCTCTTCGACTCTTCCCAGGCATATACCCCTCCATTATTGTTCTCTCCAAACTGTCATGACGTTTCAGATGACCAAAATATTTCAATCTTCTTTGTTTTATCGTCTTTAATAGCCAACCTTCTTCAATATTCAGCTCTTGACGTAAGGATTCATTTGTTCTTTTCTGTATCCAAGATATTCTTAGAACCTGTTTAAAACATTTATATTTAAAGGCGCTGTTCAGCTTACTTAGTAAGTGTCTAGGTCTCACAGGCGTATGTTGCAATGGGAAAGATGCATGCTCTTAAAAAATCTAATTTTTGTAGTTCTATCTGTCCCACTCCACAATTTATTCAGTTGGTTAAGTTTTAGAAGAGCAATAGATATTCGTCTTTTAAGAACACAATCTTTACAGAACAGAATTACTAAAAATGCAGGACGGTGCAGCGACTAGCCCTTATCAGCAAACAACTAGTCGCCACAACGTCCTGTATGTTTTATAATTCTGTTCTGTAAAGTTGCATTACGTTCTGTTATTTTATATTGTTTTCATTTCCACAGCTTTACCGCTGTTCCCCTGATTTTATTCATACTTTAATTGTGATATACTTGGTCTTGCAAGCCATAACCATAACATCGTATAGAAGATGCATTGCAGAGATGCCATGATGGAGCAGTAAGAAAACGAGTCTTGAAATCCAATATAGGAACTGTACTGCTGTGTGCAAGTAAAACATAGACAATTAGAAGAGACGATGAGAAACATCTAATGGCAGTGGAAATGTAGTTTCTGGGGAAAAGGGAACGAATACAATAGACGGACACAAAACGAACAAGGGAGTGGTTCAAGAAACAAATTGAAACATTACATTGATTAAAAAAATTAGTTAGACAACCAAGATGTATGGCAACGTCATATGAGAAATAAACTTGAAAACTTAGTGACAAACAACAACACTGTTAGTAATAGAGCTAGAGGATGGCAAAGAGGTAGATACACGCAATCATCACCATCACCATCATCATCATCATCATCATCATCATCATCATCATCATCATCATCATCATCATCATCATCATCAAGTGCCATGCCGACTGGCCTTGGGCGTTCATGGCTCTCCACAGATCTCGGTCTTTGGTTTTCTGGATCAACTCTGCTGCTGATATTCCTCCATGCCACCGTCTCAATCCATCCAGCATCATTTCTCTTGGTCTGCCTCTGCCTCTCTTCCCCTCGATCTTTCCAGTTGTCACGATGTTCTCCAATGCCTCTCTTCTCATCACATGACTATAGAAAACTGTTTGTTTCTTTCTTATTGTTGTATATTATGTTCTAGTATCTTTAGCCTCTTTCAGGCAGTCGTTGTCAGTTACTTTGGCAGTCGAAGGAATTCCCAACATTCGTCTCAGGAACCACATCTCTGTTGCTTCAAAGTTCTTCCTAAATTGTTCATTTACATTCCAAGATTCACAGCCATACAGCAAAACAGGTTCTATATAGCACCTTAGCACTCTCTTTCTTACATTCAATGATAGTGATTTATTGCATAAGATATTCAATATTCATTTTCTGAAATGCAACTTTTGCCTGCCCTATTTCTCTCTTAATCTCTGTTGTGCATCTTCCATCTGATGTTATAAATGCCCTTAAGTATTTAAACCTATCCAGTGCAGTGATGTCGGTTCTTGACTCAACCCAACTCAACTATCCACTTGGTTTAGAGTTGTCTCTTCTATTTCTGTTTCACATATTGGCGTAACTGTTTTCTTTGATATCACCATTGTTACTGTTTTCTTGTTATTAAAGGAGAGTCTTTTCTTTGCACTGTCTGTTACTACAATGTTCAAGAATTGTTGTAGATCTTTTGCATTATCCGCCACCAATACTGTGTTATCTGCCTAGCTTATATTGTTTATAGTATAACCTTCTAATAGTATTCCTGGTTTCTCTTTCATCTCTCTCATTGTTACTTCACTATAGAGGAAGAAGAGATCCGGTGATAAAACACAGCCCTGTCGTACTCCCAGCCTTATTTGTTCATAATTACCCTATTTCCTATCTCAATTGCTGCTACTTGGTTCCTGTAAATATTCTTTATTATTCTGAGATCCCACACATCAATGTTAATATCTAACAACATTTTAATCAGTTCACCATGTTTTACTTTAGCAAATGCCTTAGTATAATCTATGAAGCACAAATATATGTCTTTGTGTGTCTGTATGATCTTTCTATTAGTGTCCGTAATGTATATATTGCATTGTTTCTACCCGTTCCTCCCACAAATCCACACTGTTCTTCACCAATTTCCATTGTTAGTTTCTTTCTTGTTCTTCTCATTATAATTCTGAGTAGAAGCTTAGTGAGATGGTTTATGAGGTTAATTGTACGAACATCTTCGCATTCAATTGCCCCTGGTCTTTTTGGTATAGCTATGAATACATATTTCCCCGGGAAGGTTAACCCGGTCAACAAATGCCCGCAGAAGTCGGATGTGTCGGCCTAACGGCGCAAGAACGCAGCTCTGCTGTAAACAGGCACAACGCAGTCACATCCGAAAAAATACTCCGGATGAACGAAGAAGAAGAAGAAGAATACATATTTCAGCATATAGCTCGGTAGATATCCACTGCTGTAAATATCATTCAACATTTTGGTTAATATATCCATTCCAAATTCTCCCAGTACTTCTAATTCTTATATTGTGATGCCCTCTGGCCCAGCTGTTTTTCATTTCTTCATATGTTTGACAGCGCCAGCGACGTCTTCTTTTAGAATTGGTGGACCTTTTAAGTTATTTTCTTCTGTTAATTCTGCCCTTTCTCCATCATATAATTCTCTTATATACTCATTCCACCTATTCATTATAGCATCCTCTTCCAATAACATGTTCCCTGATTTTGATTTTAAACACACTGTATCTCCCCCGATGTGTCTCCACCTTGCCGTGGTGGGGGAGCTTGCGTGTCCCATCGACCCCATGTGCTTGCCGATGGGTGAAAAAACTACATATCGGACAGCATATGGGATAGGGACCAGACTAAGAGAGACACAACCTGCTGCTCTGCAGGTGACTGAGGATAGCAGTCAAAAGTTTAAAAAGGTGCACGAAGGCACGAAGGCAAACGCTTTTGGTTCGGACAAAACTCTTAAGGCTCCCTGTCGAGGGCTGTGGCTGAACGCCTCTAAGCCACAAACCCTCACATCTGAGAGCCAGGCCGATACCCGCCTACCGAAAAATAGAAGCGTGATACTGAGCAAGCTACATGCTCAGTTCTATTACATGTTCGAAGGCTCTCAGCTGGGGAATATGAGAGATTCCCGGATGAGAGGGCCAGGACGTTTCTCGTCCACTGCTGCACGAAGGTAAGGTGCTGAGCCGGCAGCACATGTAGCCTACCTGGTGAGCGAGTACGAAAAGTCAGAAAAGTGCCCCAGTCGAAGGAAATGGCTACGAAAACTGTCTGTATCCAGCTCACAGAGAGTATAGACAAAAGTGGAAGAACGTCTCAATGACGCAAAATGGAACGCACGGCGAGCGGACCTATTGCGTGGTCTGAAGTCAAAATAAAAAGCGTACCGAGTGGATGTCGCTCGCAGTCTGACCGCTCCTGGTGTGTGTTTGAGCGATCAGTGGCAAACGGGTTGCCCAACACATGGAAGTGAGGAACTAAAGCAGCCATGAGCAGGACGTGGCAACTCCTCGGGTGAGCCCAGTCTCAGAGCTCTGCAATTATGGAAGCCTCCTTGGATAGCAAGGGAATGCCCAAGGTCTGCCCCTGCCTTCCCTTGAGGGCCGACCTCGATGTCGCTGATCGTTCTATCTTGACCAGCTGAGATGTTGGCGACATCACAACAGTCTTACGTGCTACGAAACCAGAGGAAGGCTAACCTCATTAAAAAATGCCCGCCGGAAGTCGGAAGTGTCGTCCTACGGGTGGCAAACTAAAAATTGACACTACGCAATTACGTCCGAGTGAATTGTCTCGTCCGATTGTCTCTTGTGCTAGGAACAGCTCCGACTACCTAGTTTCCGAATGCCGCTCTTGTTCGGAACAGCTCTGACTAGGTAGTTTCCGAATGTCCGACGTGTCTGGAACAGCTCTGACGGACACAACGACAAGCACATGTCCGAAAAACTCGCTTAGTGGATACTGACTGCAGACCGGCTTGGTTTGTGCGGGAAAGGCTCGGGGTGAACGAAATGCCCAATATATTGAAGTGAGGAATTAAAGCAGCCATGAGCAGGACGTGACGATTCCCTCTGTGTGCCCAGTACCAGGGCGCTATGTGCCGGCCCTGCAATTATGGAAGCCACCCAGGATGGCGGAAAATGCTATGGACTGTCCCTGCCTTCATTTGAGGGATGACCGTGCAGTCTCCGACTCTTCCAACATTACCAGCTGGGAGGTGGACAGTACCACAAAAGTGAGAGTCTCCCAGGAATGCTAACCTGGTCAAAAATGCACGCTAAAAGCCGGATGTGTTGGCCTAAGGGTTTCGATCCAAGGGTGCCTAACTAGACACACCGCAATCACATCTGAAAAAACACTCCGGATGAACGCAAAGAAGAAGAAGAAACACACTGTATTTATTCTTATTTTTCTTCCCGTGAGCTCACTGATTTGTCTGTACATATATTTTTGTATCTTTAAAATACGAGGGCGAGTCAATAAGTAAGTCACACAGTTCTGTGGGATGGCAGGTAAATGTAGTTGGTGTGTTCTACAGGTGTCATTAGGTGACAGAAACATCCGTCTTTATATTCCCGTTCGTCAGGTGGCGAGATGTCTCATACGCATGCGCAGCGCATAAACAAAATGGCGTCTGTACTTACGGCGTGTACAACCAAAGAGCAACGTGCTGTTGTGCGTTTATTTTTTTTTGGGGGGGGGGGCAAAAGGACTGCCTGCAAAGGACATTCATAAGGAAATGCTTCCTGTTTATACTGACAAATGTTTGTCCCGCAGAGCTGTGCATAGCTGGGTAGAAAACCGCCTTCTTTGCCTTTTGTCTAAAAATTCAAGGTTACGCCATCAGCAGGGAAGGTTATGCTGACAGTGTTCTGGGATTGTCAAGGAGTGCTTTTAACCAATTTCAAGAATGAAGGTGACAATTTGAGTTCTCAATCGTACTGTGAAGTTCTATCGATGCTTCATGATGCAATTCGAAGAAAACGTCCAAGACTGCTGACTAGAGGAGTGCTACTTCTTCATGGCAATGCCAGACAACATAAGGCTCGATTAACTCAGGAGAAAATTAACCGAGATGGGAAGCTCCGGAACATCCACCTTACAGCCCCGACTTAGCCCCTAGCGATTTCCACGTTTTTGGTCCACTGAAAACCCACCTTGGCGGGAGACATTCCGCGAATGACGCCGAAGTTGAATGTGAAGTGAAAACGTGGTTTTGAAAACAGAGCACGCAGTTCTATGCAGACGGTTTGGGAGGACTGATAAAACGATGGGTTAAGTGCTTCAATGTTGGTGGAAATTATCTTGAGAAATGTATGTATAAAAATAAACTGGTTTCAAGTTGTTATCATAGTTATTTTTCTACAGCCATTTGTGACTTACTTATTGACTTCCCCTCGTAATTTAATTCAATTTTCTTGCACTGCTCATTTAACCAACTTTCTTTTGCCTTCGCACACTTATGTCTTACTTCTTTGTTTATCTTATCATATTCTTGTTTGACATTTTTACTCTATTTCCTGTTGGCTATCAACCTTAAGATTTCTTCACTCATCCATTTTTCTTTGCTTTTTTGGTTTCTCTCCAGTAATATTTCTTTGCTCGTTTGATGAATGGAGGCCCTTAACATTTCCCATTGTTCGTTTATACTCTGTATTTTAGCTATTGCATAGTACCTATTGTTCACAGTCACTCTGTATTGTTCTTGAATTTCTTTATCTATCTTCAAAACCGCTTTATTAAGTCTCATGTTCTTAGCCACTTTTGTTTCCTCTCTTCAGTCTTACCTTGATTAGTCCACATAGTGATACATGATCAACATTACAGTCAGCACCAGGCATTGTCTTTACATTAATTAACACATTTCTAAACCTTTTATTAATAAATATGTAGTCAATTTGATTGAGTATTTTCTTATCAGGGTTTTACCATGTGTACAGTCGTGTTTTGTGGCTTATAAACCAGGTTCTTTACAATTATCATATCAGTGATATTTGCCCACTCTACTAGTTGCTCTCCTCTTTAATTTTTTGTACCTAAACCATAATTCCCCACTATATCCTCCATTTTTCGTTTTCCTTCTTGTCCATTAAAATCAACTAGTTATATTTTTATTTCTTGTGATTTAATTTGAGAAAATGTTATATTTCTTCATCACCACTGCTTGTTGTAGGTGCGTATACTTGCACAATATTTATATCTATTGGTTTGCCTTTGATATTGACCATAATAACTCTATCTGAAATACACCAGTATCCATTAATCGGCTTGGCTGTTTGTTTATCAAATATTAGTCGCTCACCTTTTTCGTGTGAATCCCCTACCAAAAACAAAAAACAAAAAAATTATTGTGTTATTAGTTATCAGTTATCAGTTGGGGTATCTTCATTGCACTCCGGACATGTCCATAGGTGCTCAGATCCTCCCCCCCCCCCCAGCATATGCATCAGCGTCTGGTGGCTAATAGTGCCAATTCTGTGTTGGTTGACGAGGCGCTTTGTTTTCCCGATGTACCTCTCGTGTCTGGCTGTGCCGATTCTTACTCCCAAGTCTTTCATCCTGGACAGCGATGTGGAATCACTGACGTCTAAGTCCTCTGTTCTCGCCATATCTTTAAGGACGTTAATAACATCGGCACGATCTATGGGCTGGCCATCTACACGGGGTGCAGAGCCAGCCAGTTTATCAGCTCGTTCATTTCCCTCAACTCCCGCATGTCCCGGGACGAAGATGAAGGTGACTTTACGAACAACAGACTTCCGCAGCGACTCAGTCCACTATCTACGTACAGATCCAGCTTCGACCTTCTGAATCATGCTCATTGAATCACTTAGTACACACACGTTGGTATAATGCTGTGATTCCAGCCATATGAAAGCCTGTGTAACTGCCATCACCTCCATCGTCATGCTGCTCGTGGTCATAGAGTGGGCACCACTGGATTCTTGAACGGTTCGGCCCGCTGAACGGGCTGTAAATGCCCACGTACTTCTCTGCTGCTTTACAACAGATCCATCTGTATAGATGAGCACTTCGGGGCTATCTGAGTGTTCATAGATGAGCGCGTTAACCTCAGCATTGACTGCGGCGGGGTTCTGCTCTCTGCACCGTCTGTCGAGTGTGATAATGCAGGAGAAAGTGCTCTTTAAAAGCTGGAGGCACCGGTACCCATTCCTTGCCGGGGTTGATACTGGTGAGACTGCAGACCTGTCTGACGACATCTTCCGCTCGACCCATCCATGATTTGCCCCTCTTTAGCCTGTCACCCTTTTATCTGAATATAGCGTCATGCAGAGGGTGCTGCTCATCTGCACTTATTTTTAAGTATGCACGAACTCTCCAGATCTTGATCCTGTGTTCCATTGTCGGGGAGTCAAGGAGGTATCTCATTGCTACACAGCTGGTGTCTCTCGTGCAGCCTAAAATGATGCGCATGGCTTCGTTTTGTACCTTTTCAAGTCTTCCAATCTGTGTAGGGCTGACAGTGAGGATGGCCAGGGTTTACTCGATGCGTGAAAGCACAAGTCCTTGGAACAGAAGTATTAGCAGTCTTTGCTCGATATTGGCAGTCGGCATGACTCTCATTGCTGACAAACCTTTTCGAGATTTCGTTATGACATAATCGACGTGATCTCTGAAGGACAGGCTACGATCAAGCCTCACGCCAAGATACGTCATTGACTGAGTTCTACTCAAAATGCTCCCATCCATTCTTACTGCCGGCAGGTCTGTTTTCACAATATGGTTGTTTAGGAAGAACCATGTAACCATTTATTGTGTGTTTGTGGGTTATAATTTTGCCTCAACCCTTCACTTATGCCTATGATATTCAAATTCATGCTTTCCATTTCACTTATAACATTGTGCAACTTTCCAAGCTTATTTAACGTTCTAACATTCCATGTACCTTTTTTAAATTTATTTGTTTTAGTTATGATGCCATCAGTAGCTGGATGACGGTCTGGTGTCACCTGTGGCTCATGACTGTCCTTACCGGACGAGGATGTCCTAAGACAGCCATTGACGTCGTTTGCTGCCTCTGAAATGTGTTTTGTCATGAAGTCGTGGGAAGATAATGTGGTGGTTTCTCATAGAGGTTTGTTACCGCAGCCTTTGACAGCCATTTCCGACTCTCAGGACAAGTAAGTGCCCTGCTCTGCTCAGCTGCAACGCTGTCTATTTATCTCGGTGGATACACGGTCGTTTGTAAATCTGGTTTAGGATAAATTGACTTTGGCTTGCAGTTTATATACGAATTTATATAGCGCCTTCATCTGATTATACATAATATCAGAGTAACGCAAACCAGTGCCGCGGTTGATGATGTTTCGTAGACAGAGATTTCATGGTGTTATCAGTCTAATCGGTGTGGCGCACGATGATGATTATAGAAATGGAAGAACATTCGGTATTGGTCTTCTGAGTGGAAGGGTGATGCTGAGGATAATGGATAATCCGACGCCATAAGCACACAACTTCAACACCAGTCTTGGGACTGATTAGCTTCATGTTGTTGACGATGATAATGACGATGGTGATATTCTTATTTGTGATGGAGCGGGGGAAGCGCAGTGGTAGGCACGTTTACCTGCCGACCTGATGGCTAAGTGTTCGAATCGCCGACAAATCATTCAGTACAGGTCGACCCACCCTATAACGTATGTATACCAGTTCCACGTAGAGAAGACGATTGACGTGATATTCACCATACCAGTTCTGAGAAGAGAAGACGATTTACGCGATGTTCACCATACCAGTTCTGCGAAGAGAAGATGATTGACGTGGTATTCGCCATACCAGTTCTGAGAAGAGAAGACGATTGACGTGATATTCACCATACCTGTTCTGAGAAGTGAAGACGATTTACGCGATGTTCACCATACCAGTTCTGAGAAGAGAAGATGATTGACGTGGTATTCGCCATACCAGTTCTGAGAAGAGAAGACGATTGACGTGATATTCACCATACCAGTTCTGAGAAGAGAAGATGATTGACGTGGTATTCGCCATACCAGTTCTGAGAAGAGAAGACGATTGACGTGATATTCACCATACCAGTTCTGAGAAGAGAAGACGATTTACGTGATGTTCACCATACCAGTTCTGCGAAGAGAAGATGATTGACGTGGTATTCGCCATACCAGTTCTGAGAAGAGAAGACGATTGACGTGATATTCACCATACCAGTTCTGAGAAGAGAAGATGATTGACGTAGTATTCGCCATACCAGTTCTGAGAAGAGAAGACGATTGACGTGATATTCACCATACCAGTTCTGAGAAGAGAAGACGATTTACGCGATATTCGCCATACCAGTTCTGAGAAGAGAAGACGATTGACGTGATATTCACCATACCAGTTCTGAGAAGTGAAGACGATTGACGTGATATTCGCCATACCAGTTCTGAGAAGTGAAGACGATTGACGTGATATTCACCATACCAGTTCTGAGAAGAGAAGATGATTGACGTGGTATTCGTCATACCAGTTCTGAGAAGTGAAGACGATTGACGTGATATTCACCATACCAGTTCTGAGAAGAGAAGATGATTGACGTGGTATTCGCCATACCAGTTCTGAGAAGAGAAGATGATTGACGTGGTATTCGCCATACCAGTTCTGAGAAGTGAAGACGATTGACGTGATATTCACCATACCAGTTCTGAGAAGAGAAGATGATTGACGTGGTATTCGCCATACCAGTTCTGAGAAGAGAAGACGATTGACGTGATATTCACCATACCAGTTCTGAGAAGAGGAGACGATTTACGCGATGTTCGCCATACCAGTTCTGCGAAGAGAAGATGATTGACGTGATATTCATCATACCAGTCACAGCTAATAGACTACAATGGCTGGGGCATATAGAAAGAATAGAAGACAATAAGGGAAACAAAACTCGCTTACACTCAGGAAATAAATGACCGTAGACCCCGAGGTAGACCAAGAAGACGGTGGAGAGATAATATATATATATACAGACCTACAAGCACTTGGAATCAACGACTGGCAAGAGAAGGTCAACCAGAGAGACGAATGGAGATGGCTTGTATCTGCAGCAAAGAACCTCAAGGGCTCGGAACGCTGAAGAAGAAGAAGTCACTTAGTGCTCCGAATTATATAAATATGAGGGAACATATACCAAATACGTCCCAATGCATGGCAAAGGATGCTTCACTTTTATCACTTTATATTTTTGACGATGGGGTATCAATCACCTGTTGGACGTGAAGAACGTTTTGTGCAATAAGTCATTGTTCTTGAAAGTTAGAAGGAGAGTTCTTGCATCTTACATTGAAGCATTTCTAACATTCGGTTGTGAATCCTGGACAATTAGCAAACAGGCCAAGAGATCCCTGTAAGCTTGAAGATGTGGTTTTATAGAAGAATGCTCAAAATTATAATTGGACAACCAAAATGAGCAATTTGGAAATGTTGAGGGAAGCTGACTCGCAAAATCAACTTCTCACAAACGTCAAAATGAGTCAGATATCGTTTTTTGGCCACGTTATGAGAAGAAAAAACTGGAACATGTTGTGGCAACCGGAAAGATTTGCGGAAAGAGAGACAAAGGAAGACAGCGGAAGAAGATTTTTGACAGTCCTGTATCATGGCACGGAAGGGAGTCAACACATGAATTGATCCATGCCGTCGCATATCGCAGTTTGTGCGGAGGCATGATCGCCCATGCCAGCTGGCAAGGCACTGGATGATGATGATACTTATATCTGTTTTGGAAGGAAGACTGACACAGTAAAGTAGATGTCATGTCCCATGAAACATGATGCTATAGTTAGCTTACTGTGTGTTGATATTTTCATCCCATATCAAATGAAGGTGCAGTCACCTGTGAAGCAACCAGGAATGCAAGAGCTGTGAAGATAAGGCTGGACAGAAAAACCACTGCAGGAGATCCTCCTCCTGGAACTTCAAGCATTCTTAGTCCACATTGTCAAAGAACATTTCAAGCCAAAATAGATCTTACCAGCCATCTTAGAACTCACGGCTCCATACTTTCAATCCCACTTGATGAAATGAATGGTCATCATCATTCTTGAAGGACAATTAACAGAAACATATCAAATGAAACACCATGATAGTTAGCTTAAAGAGAGTTTTGATGGTTCCATCCCATATCAAGTGAAACATCATGGTAGGTAGCTTACAGTGAGTTTTGATGTTTCTATCCCATATCAAATGAAACACCGTGATAGGTAGCTTACAGTGAGTGTTGATATTTCCATCCCATATCAAATGTAACACCATCATAGGTAGCTTACAGTGAGTGTCGATGTTTCCATCCCATATCAAATGAAACACAATAATAGGTAGCTTACAGTGAGTGTCGATGTTTCCATCCCATATCAAATGAAACACCAGGATAGTTAGCTTACAGTGAGTGTTGATGTTTCCATCCCATATCAAATGAAACATCATGATAGGTAGCTTACAGTGAGTGTTGATGTTTCCATCCCATATCAAATGAAACACCAGGATAGTTAGCTTACAGTGAGTGCTGTTTCTATTTCATGGCCTATGAAAGCAAATGTTTATTGCCATCAGTTCTTCATCAGCATGTTTGGTTGTTTATTGCACATGTTTCGCATGCATACCCCTGTAAAAGTGATGTAAATTTCTCTCACTGCAATTGATAGTTTTTATTGGTTGTTGTTTTAAATCCATCTGGCCATGATGTTTCTTATTGTATTCTTCACAAGAGATCTTCAGTCAGATTTTGTAATGTAGTAATTTCTTTGATGTCCTTTGTTTCCTTGATTTTGCTTGCTGTTAGTTTCAGTAGCATACCGCCACCTGCATGCAATGATGAAGCCGTCTTATATTTTCTATAAACAGGTTAGCGTGGCCGAGAGGTGTATCACGCACGCCCTAAACTTTTTGTGTTCTGACGGCCGGGTAGTGGGTTAATTCAACACACCAGTCAGTTCGACTCTCGCTCAGAAAACTATGACAAACTAATTCATGTTGTCAGTAGCGTTTCCTTTGCAGAACCTCGCTCCCATACCAACGTTCCGGAAAACGTCTCGACCATAAGCAAGATGTCCCGCGTCCGATACACACATTTAGAGATCATCCGCCACATCCTGTACCCATCTTCTCTTTGACCTTCCTCTTCCTTTCTTCCCGGCATATACCCCTCCATTATTGTTTTCTCCAAACTTTCATGACGTTTCAAATGACCAAAATATTTCAACTTTCTTTGTGTTATCGTCTTTAGTAGCCAACCTTCTTCGATATTCAGCTCTTGTCGCATGGATGCATGTTTTCTTTTCTGTATCCAAATATATTACAGACTACCGGGGTGCGGGGGGGGGGGGGGGGGAACAGATATTGCCTAGAAAATCAAGCTAGGGTTGATGGCAACGGCCTGCAATAGCCAAGCAGAATTGTTTGTGAATATTCGATATATTTTGTATTCAGACACATATACACCTAACTGTGCGCACGCACACGCACGCACGCGCGCGCACACACACACACACACACACATGTATGAGAATAAAAGAACATAATGCATTGTAAAGAATATTCGAGCATTTAATAATATACAATTTTATATTTCAAAATATACGCCATAATAGAAAGAAATCAATCTGATGTATATCAAACAATCTTGGAGATTTAGAAAGTTCTTAAAATACAGCAATCACTTATATGAAACAGGGTTTGAACTAAGCCACTCATAAATGCACGTATTCCTCCATTCATATCGTAGTTTAGATCACAACAATCAAATAATCAGTTATATATATATATATATATATATATATATATATATATATATATATATATATATATATATATATATATATATATATATATATATATATTTATATTATATATATATATATATATATATATATATATATATATATATATATATATATATATATATACACACATACACACAAGTAATTAGTACAAGGCAGCATGTCACGGCAATCATATACCTGAATCAAAGTTATAACGCAAACAATATAATAGCAGTGTAAATATAATGTAACTTACAATATCATATAACAAAAACTATAAAGTCATTCAAACGAGAACACAACCCCCTTGAAACACTCAGATAATATTATAATATTAATTGTAACATAATCTAACGCGTTCAGTCCACCAAGTGCCGTCTCCACAATGAAAGTTTTAGCAACGGATCTCCAATAATTTCCGTCTCTCGTTTTGGTTGTACATTCTCACAGACTGATAAAATAATACAACCAAATAAAAGAATATACAAAATGTAAAGATAATTGCGCGTCCTTTACAGGGCTCTGCAATCAACCCCAGCATTTAATTGCTTTTTGTGATATTTACTAGTCAAAGTTACTTCAGCAGTTTGCCATTGCATTCAGAACTTCCGACGCCTCTTCCCATTGAAATTAACTCAAAGCGACCTGTTTCCTGATCGCCCGTGGCTGATTGCAAACCCTCGACACGGTATGACGGGGATTATGAAACTGCGCGTCTCACTATCCCATAAGCTACAGCACCGGTTACCCAAACTACAACGAAACCTAAATGGGAATATAATTCCAACTTTCAGTATATATATATATATATATATAAAACCTAACCAGACTATACGATAACCTTCAGGATAACACAAGCAAAATTACACCGTAAGTCACAACACAACTTAGAATGGTACAGTAATCACACTTATAACAAACAAAACACAAAGAGTACACAACTCAGAACTGTAAATCAATCACCATTATAACAAAATTCAAAGACTGCAGTTTTACCCAAATATATTCGAAACTATAAAATACCACAGCTATAGGAATTACAACATTGTCAGCACTGTAACTTAAAATACCTTCCAATAAATAGGAAAACACACATACATACTGTAACTACACAGTGCACACGTAGACATTACAAACACACCTTACACGCACACGCACACACACACACAATTTTTATATATATAATATATATATATATATATATATATATATATATATATATATATATATATATATATATATATATATATATATATAGCGGGATAGATAGAACTACAAAATTAGATTTTTAAGAGTATGCATCTTTTCCATTACACCATTCGCCCGTGAGACCTGGCCGTTACTAAACAAGCTGAACAGCGCATACATTCTTTTGAATATAAATGTTATAGACGGGTTCTAAGAATATCTTGGAAACATAAAAGAACAAATGCCTCGATACGACAGAAACTGAATATTGAAAACGGTTGGCTACTAAAGACGGTAAAACAAAGAAACTGGAAATATTTTGGTCATTTAAAACGTCATGAAAGTTTGGAGAGAACAATAATGTAGGGGTATATGTCCGAGAATAGAGGAAGAGGAAGGCCAAAGAGAAGATGGGTGCAGGATGTGGCGGATCTCTCCAGATGGGTGTATCGGACGCGGGACATCTTGCTTATGATCAAGGGGATTTCCTGGAGGTTGTTAAGGGTTCGAGGTTCTGCAAAGGATGTGCTTCTGAATGATTGAATATATATATATATATATATATATATATATATATATATATATATATATATATATATATATATATATATATATATATATATATATATATATAAATATTAATTGAAGTAAATCAACAATATAAACGGTACTTTAGAAGAAAATAACCGTGCATAGGGAAAAAAACACACACGTGCGCGTACGTTGATAATATTTTACACAAAGAAAAAAAAAAACAACTATCAGTCGTCTTAAATCAAAATTTGTCAACAATCAATGTCTATAAAAATGTGTGTCTGTCTATATGTATAGCTTGTGTTTACTTGTGCTCCTATATGGTTGTGTGTATGTGTCTGTGTCAATGAATGATTGAATCCAATGGAATGTTCATCCTCTCCCCCCCCCCCCCCCCCCCCCCCACCCTCTTTCTCTCTTCAACATTTACTACCGTCTCTCTGATCTTCGTATAATTACGCTTTCAACAACTGCAGCCATTCAGGCGCCTATCGTTCAAACAAACTGACGAAGGCATGCATGCAGAAACTACTCACGAAATACATGTACACGAAGTGTGGCGAGAATTCTGCCACTGTGCATAAATTTATCGGATCGGAAATTCTTGTGAAGACACATGTGATCCCAAGAATTTCAACTCTAAAACAGCATGAATAAATCACACATCTTTATGGGAATTTTTTCCCCATAAATAATTATTGATTAAAGTTGCTATTGATACATAGAAGCTGTCATACCCAATATTTTCACGTGCATTATATTTATAAATTGCTGATAAAGATGTCTTAAAATAAATAAAGAAGAATGAATGAATTAATTAAAATTGCCTGAATTACCAAATTGCCAAAATTAAAATTGGTATTATTGTTACATGGTGAAACATGCGTACTATACGTGTGAATATTGTGTACATTACTTTGTGTCACTACAGTTAGCTTAACGAAGTCAGATATTCGTGGAATGGGATAGACGTTATACGAATACATACGTGCGTGTAGGTCTATGCATCTACCCCATCATGAATCTACCTTTTTCATCCATTTGTGCATACAGACGGACTCACTCATTAGCTCATTCATCAACTCATTCAGCTAACCAACTCACTCACTTATCCACCGACACTGCTCGCTCGCTCACTGACTGACTGACTGACTGACTGACTCACTGACTGACTGACTCACTCACTGACTCACTGACTGACTCACTCACTCACTCACTCACTCACACTCACAAACTCACTCATCACGCTCTCACATTCAAGGTATAAAACTAAGCCGCTTGCTAACCACCTGCAGGCACAACCGCTGAAAAATGCTGATGGGGGGATAGAAACAGGAGCAGACCAAGAAAGTAGATGCTGGACAGTTTGACAGCATGACACTGGCGAATCAGAAATGCATCAGAAATTCTTGGCAGTACACGAGACAGAAGGTTGTGGGACAGATATGATGACCAGCGCTGCATGGCACTCGAGATGGCACACGAAATCCTGTAGTATTTATATGACTATTTGTGATTGTCTGAACTTAGTCGACCTTTGACCTGGATGCAGTAGCAGGAACCCCAATCCCCCCCCCCCCCCCCATCCTACCTTTCCCTTTTCCACTTCCACTGAGGATTAAACCCACACTGTTTATGTGCTAAGTCGTTGAATTATCCACACTGACGTGTTCAGTGCAGGACGGCGTCTGTGACACAGGGGCATAGAGACAAATGGTTCGAAGTCATCTGTCGGAGATTTGAATGCAGACTGCAAGTAGTTTATATTTAACCATGCCTTCACCACCTCTACACCTTGGATATCAACTTGACTAGCCTACCAGGGTGGACATCAGCTCTTCGCCAGTCCTCGTTCTTCAAATCATTCATGAGTGGACAGCTGGCATCAACTGGATTCTACAGAAACAATATTATTAGCATCATTTTTTAAATTCTCTTGCGGTCCACCAAGGCCCGTCGGCCAGTTTTAGTGGTCAGTGATTTGGTGATTCCAGTTTGCAGTTTGGATGATCGTCTCTGCACCCTGGCCAGATCAAGTGTAGATACATCTACATTTTTATCATAGTCAAAAGATCGAGGATAGTATTAGCATCAGCAGCAATAAATCATGGGTTTGTGGGGCTTGGTAACTGACTTCCATAGTCCGCACCTTTCCTTCACAATGCAACCGGTATCCATTTGGAGACATAGTCGACCTCTGACCTCGATGCAGTAGCAGGAATCACAATCCACATCCCCCAACCTTCCTTTTCCTGCTCCCCTTCCCTGAGGATTAAACCCACACTGTGTATGTGCTAAGTCGTTGAATTATCCACACGCCACGAGAGCTAATAATAATAACATAGACACATTGTTTTAATATATTAGTATTCTGTCAGTCTGAGATTATCATCGCTATATATGGTGTTAAATATCACATGCACATGAAATATATGAAGCTACATACAGGCTCTGTGGCGAAGGGGATACGGGCGCAGTTTGTAATCCGCATACCGCGCTCGAATCGCAGCAGATCGCATTGGGTTGGTTTTGATCAAATGGGATGAGTGATGGTTGTTTAGAATGCAATGGCAAACTACGGGACGTAAACTTGCTAAGAAATCACAAACAGCGAAAGCATGCTGGCGTTGTCTGTGACGTCCTGTAAAAGATATGCAACTAACCATTTAATATATGGAGTGAGTCGCAAATTGTGGACTTGTGCAGCTATGCCATTTAACCGGTAGGTTTGATTTACGGGGTGGAACCACGCATACACACCAAAATAGAAACATTAGGTTGTCGACCTTTCTCTGAATGTCTGCATATGCTTTCTGTACCTCACAATAAAGAAGAGTGTAATGGACACTGGGGAAAGGCAGTCAGTAAAGGGCCCATGGACACTGGGGAAAGGCAGTCAGTAAAGGGCCCATGGACACTGGGGAAAGGCAGTCAGTAAAGGGCCCATGGACACTGGGGAAAGGCAGTCAGTAAAGGACCCATGGACACTGGGGAAAGGCAGTCAGTAAAGGGCCCATGGACACTGGGGAAAGGCAGTCAATAAAGGGCCCATGGCCACGTCTTAGGGCGCACTGGGCATATCTTGCTTTGCCCATATTTGCATATGGCCAGTCAGCACTGGGTGTGTGAAATGGTCAGTGTCGCACGGCCGTCTTTACTCCCCAAGACATTTACGGGTCCCATATTAGGCTAGGTCAATCTGGGAGCCCAGGTCCTCGACGCTACAGCGGCTCTTATTCACTCTTAATTTTAATTCGTAACTTTGAAGTTTAGATGAAAGAAACTGCTGCATGTAGACGAATGTTACTATTGGCACTCCTAACCTCTTTCTTGGTAAAGAATGACAAGAAATGATATAAATGAAATCAAGACATCAGGAGACAATGCTTAGAAACAAACGAATAATATGATGCACCCCATGTCCTATAGGACCGAGAGCAGTGCCCTTGTAATGGTCTATTCACTGGCTTACTAATTCAGCGATTTGGGGTTCAAACCCCAGAATTCTGCTCTGAGTTGCAAATATCCTCATCCAACAGTTGCAATTGATTTGTCTGAAAAGGAATGGCCACACAAACACACAATACTGTGACCGAACACCTCACAATCGCAAGATGATCTGTTATGACAGTGTCTTGATTCTGACTGGAATTTGACAACAACTAATATAAATTAAATATTCTTCATATATCTGCAAATATTCACATATAAACATTCTAATAACTTAGTCACTGAGTTTTGTCTTAGTTTGTCTTGTCCTGCCTGATCTGGTTTTGTCTGGATTTAGTTTATATTCTGGTGTTCTACTGTTTATCTACAGGTTGATTGTTGACAGCTACAAGCGACGGCAGTCAGTCACATCCAATCATGCGCCGCTATAACTCACTGTTCAGTACTATCGACATCCGCACGTGTTACTGTCAGGATTGGACAGATTATATCCAAGATAATGGTGATGTCTACCCGTACATGTTTTACTCTCCTAATAATGTTAACAGATATTTGACTTTATGGCCTACTATTTGCTATTCCCAGCTGCAGTCGGAATATTAATATGCACACAAGACCTCGTTTTTTTTGGTCTTTATCCGATAAGTCAAGCCACTAGATCAACTCTCCAAAAGTGTTGTATGATATTATTATGAAAGTGTTGTATGATATGATTGAAATCTAATGAACCTGTTAAAGATATCGGGAGCAATTATGGATTTAAAACCCGGCAACTACGGACCTGAAGCAGAAACCGAAAGACCTAATCCAGACTGGTGATCGTGTGGGAAGGCGACCCCCTGTCCTCTCACGTGAACCGGCATGGCACATGATGATGACGCTAATAAAACAAAGGCACACAGGCTATGCTCAGTATGTGATGTAAGTCGTGATGCGAGAGAGAAGTATCATTCGCAGGACATGGCGGCACAAGACACGCTGCCAGTTAGAATGGTCAGCCATGTTAATGGTGCGGATTATTATCTGTAAGCCTCTAGAAAACGGCAAGTACGGTCATAGCACTGAAAACAGAACTGATACCGCACAATTGCCTTAGAGAAGTTTGGCTGTCAAAATTTGACCTGTGTTAACACATTTTCCTGGCCAAAAGTGAAATCTAGATAAACAATAGATGTAAAAATTGTTTCTAAAGTACCAGTTTCCGTATAAATTAAAATAATAATTGCTTAAATGACAGTAGTGTTCCATAGGCCAGTCGGTAGCAGGCGAGACTTACTACGGCTGTATGGAATGAAGATGGTTTCAGTACAAGGACTCGATAGCTCCTATCAACCTGTTGGTGAAATAGATGTTTACTGTAGTCTTCAGTTAAAACAAGAAACATTGGCGGGAAAGAAGTTGCTCACTCCAGTGTAAGAGTCTTCACCTGGTTGCCTGGTAGCAATTTGTGTTATTGGACTACTTCTGGGGTATTAGGAAGTATTTCTTTTGATACAGGAATCCTTGCATGGCAGGAACAGATGCAGTGGACCTCCTCCTTCGTAAAGATGGCATTGGGCTGCCAAGAGTAGACGACTCAGCAACATTAAAACAGTCAATTGCAGGCAGGTGGTCGATCAGTGGAAGCTGCCGTTGTTGCGCCTATTGAGAAATGACAGCTGTGAGTACTTTGGATTATAATCAGTGGCACTATAGAAGGGTGCTATTGAGATGCAACTAAGGCAGGATTATGTATACTGCAGTACCTGTGGGTGGTCCAGCGTGGAAATGTGCCCAAAGGATGCAAGAGCTGAATGGTCACTGGCAGCAGAAGGCATATATCCACCGCCCTGACAAACATACCATTCACCGAGGCTAGCGGGATGGTGTGAATGTGGGTGGTGTGAGTGATGGGCAAGGAGAGGATTTGGGTGGTGGGGGAAGTGAGGCAGCGTGGCCGGAGATGATAGTAGATGCCCTGACGAGGAATGTACTGAAGTTATAGCTGAAGTTGGATGGGGCAACTGGGCTACTGCAGCCCTCGGTTGTTGTTGTTGTTGATGTTGTTGTTGCTGCTGCTGCTGCTGTTGCTGCTGTTGTAGCCGATTCGCCTGCTGTGGCTGCGGCTGCGGCTGTGATGGTATATTCTGCTGCTGGGAACTAGCCGGCGATGCCACTGAAGGAGACGACGTCGTGGCCGGGCTGGGGGGATGGTTTGAAGACTCGCTTGACGGACTGTCTGCCTCGGTTTCGTACCCATCCTGAACCGGGGACGTCTTGCCGTGAACTTTCATATGCTTCCTAAGGGAACTAGGATGTGTGTACGACTTGTCACAACCTTTGACCTTGCAGTTATAGGGCTTGTCGCTTGTATGCACGTGCGAATGTTTCTTCCTGTCTGAACTGTTAGCGAATCTCCGGTCGCAGCCGTCGTATTCACATTTAAATGGCTTCTCACCTGGTGGGAGACAAATGGAAATAGAATCATTAACTGACATGTCACAATATTCATCTTCAGGGGTTAACACGGGCAGCGTTCAGCTTAAGAAGTTAGCACAGTTAGTTCAACTCAAAATAACACAAACAACGTTCAGTTCAATATAACACAGACATCATTCAGCTCAGGAAGTTAACGCAGACATCATTCAGTTCAGGAAGTTAACACAGACATTGTTCAGCTCAAAATAACACAGACATAATTCAGCTCAGGAAGTTAACACAGAGACCGCTCATCTCCAGGAGTTAACACGGACAGCGGTGAGATAAAAATTTTAACGCAGACAGCATTCAATTCAAATTGTTAACGTATATAGTGTCCAGCTTTAACAGTTGACACAGAAAGGAGTTCGGGTCGATTAACTCAATCTCACGAGGTTAACAAAGACAGCGTTGAGCTCAAAAAGTTATCACTAACAGCATATCTCAAGATGTTAGCACAGGCAGCATTCAGTTAAACGAGGCAACAAAGTGTTTAGCTTAAGAAGTGAATGCAGACAAAGCAAATGCGTCTGGCTCTGCCTCTTTCCCACTGTTATATCTTTCCACTCATCGTGATGTTGATCAGTGTCTTTCTTCTCATTACATGACCAAAGCATGATGTTTGTCTCTTTCTTATAGTTGTATATAATGTTCTACATGGTGTTAGAAAAGTCTCACTACACTTTGTATAAACAACACGTTTGATAAATGAAGTACATGACATCATCAAAAAATGTGCTCCACAGTCCATCGTGAAGCAATATGCAGAAAATGGCTGTCGTCTGCTTGAGCAATTCTATGGTGTTTCTTGAAATGAAATGTTTACAAAAATAACGTACATACAATTTAGGTACTGAAATAAGCCATCAGAATTAAAATTCAAAAAATAACAACAGACCTGTTGTAGAAGGTATTGACAATACGAAGAGACTTGTACAGTCATGTCTCGAAGTTTATCAAGACATTTCCAACACCTGTTCTAATGAAAACCTGACTGGTACATCCCAGCTTCCCCAAAACAGCGTTAGACCATAGCAGTAACTATTATAACTAATTTAAGGAACTTTAGCACAAATTTAATGACGTCATGTACTTAATTTTTCAAACTTGTTCTACATACAAAGTGTAGTGAGACTTTACAAACACCCTGTTGAACATTATATACAGCTATAATAAAGAGACAAACATCATTCTTTGGTCATGTAATGAGAAGCGGGACACTGAAAAACACCGTGATGGCTAAAAAGATCAGTGGGAAAGAGGCAGCGGCAGACCGAAGGAAATGATGCTGGATGGACTGAGAACGTGGATGGAGGAATATCATCAGCTGACCCATGAATATGAAAACCAAGGAGCGAGACCTGTAATAGACATGGACGCCCGCACCAGGTGGCAAGTCACATGATGGTGATGAGGGTAATTAATAAAGGCGCGTAGGTGTAGTGGTTAGGCCATTTTGCTGACATTGGCATGATCACAGTGGGATGAGCTGTCGATGTCAGTCCTCAACGTTGGCTACGACAGGCCACCGATTTGTTGTGTACCCCGCCCTACAACATGGGATGGTTCTAACACTTTACATACCCACAACACGTTTCGGCTACGAGACTTCCCCCCCCCCCCCCCTCCCGTTTCTTCAAAATAATAACACAACATTTACATGCATATATATGCTACCTAGTTAAACAAAAACAGGTTATGTAAAATAAACTGTTTTGAAAAATATAACTAGTTAACAGCCATCAAAACATGGCGTCGTCGGCAAACGTGGCTCTCATTATTCTAGGGACCCGGAAATTAAATCTGTAGCGAATCGAGTGCGCATGCGTATATTTAATCACAAGCGATGAGAAAGCCCAAACGTTTGTGAGCCGTAATTACGTCATTTGGCCTTGGGTGAGCCTGGAGTGTAGACATCACGTGATCATCAGCCATTAAAACAACTAGCTGACAAATGGAAGGACGCAGCATTGGGCAAATGGTGTTCATAATTTTGTTCATAACGCGGGCGCACTCCTAATGCAGTCTTGTCGACATGATCAATGCTATATGCGCGTGTACCGCTTAATTGAAGTAACGTGTATTTTGTTAGTGGCTTATCTGTTAGCTTTAAAACGCAGATTCACAGGTATTGATTGCCACTCACAGCAGTGGAGGAAATAAGTAAAGATTAGAACAGGGGTCTGCAACATTTTTTAAAATGGTGTTGTGCCGAAGTAATGCTACAATATCACTCAGCGTGGCAACTTAAGTCCACCATATTTCTAATGATAAATTAAATTTTATAATGTATTTATGTTTCCGAAAATTAAATAATTGTTATATGCTATGTAGATTATTCAGTACTTCAATATAAATAGGAACAAGTAAACATTTGTTTTTGCAAAGTCCAAAAAGTTTGAAAAACAAAATTATGAAATAAATTAACGCGTAAATTAACATAAACACGTTATTGTTGTTTGCTTGCGTTCTCTAGCTTTGAACTGAAGCGTTGTTCACACACTTGTTGCTGCTTCTAGTACACTGGACTGATGTTTGCTTGTGGGTTAGCTTTCCCTAGTACCATTCTCTGTCACCATCAGGCGAGCCCACTCCGACTTCTGAGGTACTTGTAATTTACGTCCATAAGTAAAAGACGAGAAGTCAACATTTTAATCCCAATTGACCGGTGTAGGAGTTGAACCCGCTACCTCGTCAACAGCATATGTTTAAGATGTTTAAGAATCAGCTCTCCTATCCATTCGTCAATGCTGCATTTAAAAAAAAAAATGTTTACTGCATTATTTTAATTTGAGTAACCAATGATTATTATTGATTTAAGTCATTATTCAATTAATGAGATCCTTGTCTTCTCTTCTTCTTGGTTAACTGTTTAATATCGGGTGTGTAATTGGTCACTTTTAGCTTCACACAGATTTTGAATGCACAAATGTTAGTCGACATCTCAGTGAACTTAAAAAGCTTTTCCAGACGTCTTGAAGTTAGCATATACCAATTTTGTAAAGTCATTTGGTCGGTACGGTATTGCTTAACAATAAGAACAGTAGCAACAACTGTTGAGACAAGGTCAACGGACTGTACTGTAATGTAAATACGACAGTCGAGAGAAATACAGAGTTGATGCTGAGAGTGGTAGGGAGACGAAAGCCGAACTTTGTCAAGGCCTCTCATTGTTGCTACCCACTCACTCAGTTTGTTTGCGTCATGTCGTGAAGGGATGTTAAAACAGGGGCAGATTTAAAAGAATTATATGCTTCTACATAATTGACAATTCAGTTTCGTTAATGAGATCACATACTGTATATCCATTGACTGTGTGTGCCGCAATTGCACGCGTGCCTAGGGTGCCGATGCCTGCAATAAGTGGTACACTAGAATACATATTTTTAGATATAGTGGCCATATCAAGATTTGAACATATTACCTACAAATAACTGGAAGCATGAAGATAACACCTATTGGGAAAGATCACATTTATGTAATCTGAATAGGCGTTGACATACCACCCCATTCTATAAGTATGTCATTTAGGGGAGACTAAAGAGAAGCAACTTTGTATAATCTTCAAAAGGAAAGCCCAGAATGCATCCTACATAATCTATGATGAAGCCAAGGGTTTTATAAGCAGCACTTACGGAAACAATTGGGAATCAAAGCACCCAGGTCATGCGAAAAATGATGCTTATTACGGACACTGGACCGAAGTGAACAAGTGGTAGTCTTCAGCATTTGCACAGGTCATAAGCAAGCTGAACCACCATTTGTTGAAGAAACTGAAGACAGACGGTTCTGGTGATTGTGATTGTTGAAATGGTAATGTGGCTGCTGAATATTTGCTTCAACAATGTTAAAAATATGAATAACATAAATAATTTCAGGGCACACTCTATGGGATTTACCAAAATCCTTAAGTTGACTGCTACTTTCTTTAAATACATTCAGGTTGAATTCTTATGGTGTACAATACGAGAAGAAGAAGAAGAAGACGAAGAAGAAGAAGAAGAAGAAGAAGAAGAAGAAGAAGAAGAAGAAGAAGAAGAAGAAGAAGAAGAGGAAGGGAGGAGGAGGGGGAGGAGGAGGAGGGGGAGGAGGAGGAGGAAGAAGAAGAAGAAGAAGAAGAATAAGAAGAAGAAGAAGAAGAAGAAGAAGAAGAAGAAGAAGAAGAGGAGGGGAGGAGGAGGAGGAGGAAGAAGAAGACGAAGAAGAAGAAGAAGAAAACTGCTGCTACAACTACTACTTCTACTGTTGTTGTTGCCGCTCCTTCGGTTGCTCCCACTATTACTGCAACTACAGCGACAACTGCTGTTGCTACTGCTGCTGCTGCTACTACTACTACTACTACTACTACTACTACTACTACTACTACTACTACTACTACTACTACTACTACTACTACTACTACTACTACTACTACTACTACTACTACTAGTACTACTATTACTACTACTACAATTGCTTTTGATGCTGCTATTACTACTAATATTCCTACAACCACACCAGCATCACAACTACCACTACAGAATTAATATACCTACTACTGCTACTACCACCATCAGCACCATAACTACCACTGCAGAAACAAGAAGATAAGTGATATTCATGTTATGAAATCCGTCACTCTGTTATCAGTCACGGTTGTTGAGGCAGCATCAAGTGTCATGATAGCGCACGAGAGAGTACACCACAGTTCTAATTTCCCGATAGATCTGTTTGCGCTGCTAGCCAGATTTTTAACACTTGTTAATTTGGAACTAATTAAGAGGCAAGTTACTATGTCAGTTGGGAAAAGGTTGTTTATTTGTGCTTTTCGTGTCAAGTTTGTTATATCTGTAATGGGAGATACAAACAAGAACCTTCGAATTGTCAAGTACAGACGAGCAGGCATAGGGAAATAAACAGAAAGACAGTCTTGCGAATGGAGACATCGAAATGTAGACATACGGACAAGTAGTAGGTCGAATAATACACAGGTTGGAAGAAGACGATAGCGCCTCGCTGCAGGAACAACAGATACACATATCGCAAGACTGACATTGAACGATATACCGACATAAAGACAAAAATAGACATACTGAAAAATAGACAAACACAAAGTTAGACAAACTGAAAGATAGATAGACCTAAGGAGAGACAAACCACAAGAAAGACAAAACGACAGATGCAGACAGAACGATAAACAGATCGAAAGATACACAGAATATTATATCTCTCATCTCATCTCATCTGGTTCCTATGTACCTTGCGGTGTCTAGGTGAAGTATAAACAGCGAGGGAGTGCCCTCCTCTCTGTCCCGTCCTATTATTCTCTCCTTTCCCTCTGTCTCGTCCTATTATTATTTCCTCTCTCTCAGTCCTGTCCTATTATTCTTTCACTTCTCTCTGTCCCGTCCTATTATTCTTTCCCTTCTCTTTGTGCCATCCCACCATTCTTTCCCTTCTCTCTATCCCATCCTACCATTCTTTTCCTTCTCTCTGCCCCATCCCATCATTCCCCTCTCTCTATACCGCCCCACCATTCTCTTCCTTCTCTTTATTACGGAACTCCATTCCTGTGTACACAACTGGAACAATATATATTATTATGATAATTGATATTACAAAATCATATGCCAAACTGCCCTTTTCCGGAAGCCACGGCGATTGATGTAATTATCATGAGACTATCTGTTTGACACCAAAAAAAAAACCGCACAGCACAGAATAATATTCATCATTCTGGAATATGCATTATGTTTTATCAGATGTGTGCAATTGACATTGCCAGAACAAGAAAAAGAGAAGGGTGGGCATAAATTGCGTTTGATGAAATGAAGAACATTGTATGGAGTAAATCTTTATTCTATGAAAACAACAAAAGAGGTCTAACTCAAAACAATATGTTCCCTTCGTGGACAACTAAGTCTGTGGCGTCTGTATTGACAGTATCACCTCTTTTGTCCCAAACAACGCATCATGTGTGATTGGCTGTTCCTTGTCACGTGTACTTGGTTGTTCCATATTGGTGCCAGATCAACGCAGCATCCATGATTGACTTTTCGGGATGTGTTCCAGTCAAGGTGGTATGTATGATTGGTTATTTGTGTACAACCATTGTGCCATTTGATTGGATATTCGTCACGTATACCAATCTATACGTCATTTGTGATTGGATATTCATGATGTTTTCTAATCACCATCGTATGTGTTACTGGCTATTTGCCATATTGGTATGAGCACATACAGGTATGAGAACATACAGGGAGGAGAACATATAGGTATAAGCACATACGGGTATGAGAACATATAGGTATGAGAACATACTGGTATGAGCACATATAGGTAAGAGAACATATAGGTATGACACATATAGGTATGAGAACATATAGGTATGAGAACATATAGGTATGAGAACACATAGGTAAGAGAACATATAGGTATGAGAACATACAGGTATGAGAACATATAGGTAAGAGAACATATAGGTATGAGCACATATAGGTATGAGAACATATAGGTAGGAGAACATATAGGTATGAGAACACATAGGTAAGAGAACATATAGGTATGAGCACATATAGGTATGAGAACATATAGGTATGAGAACACATAGGTAAGAGAACATATAGGTATGAGAACATACAGGTATGAGAACATATAGGTAAGAGAACATATAGGTATGAGAACACATAGGTAAGAGAACCTATAGGTATGAGAACATACAGGTATGAGAACATATAGGTAAGAGAACATATAGGTATGAGAACATATAGGTATGAGAACATATAGGTATGAGAACACATAGGTAAGAGAACATATAGGTATGAGCACATATAGGTATGAGAACATATAGATAAGAGAACATATAGGTATGAGAACATATAGGTAAGAGAACATATAGGTATGAGAACATATAGGTATGAGAACATATAGGTATGAGCACATATAGGTATGAGAACATATAGGTATGAGAACATATAGGTATGAGAACACATAGGTAAGAGAACATACAGGTATGAGCACATATAGGTATGAGAACATATAGGTAAGAGAACATATAGGTATGAGCACATATAGGTATGAGAACATATAGGTAAGAGAACATATAGGTATGAGAACACATAGGTAAGAGAACATATAGGTATGAGAACATACAGGTATGAGAACATATAGGTAAGAGAACATATAGGTATGAGAACACATAGGTAAGAGAACATATAGGTATGAGAACATACAGGTATGAGAACATATAGGTAAGAGAACATATAGGTATGAGAACATATAGGTATGAGAACATATAGGTATGAGAACACATAGGTAAGAGAACATATAGGTATGAGCACATATAGGTATGAGAACATATAGATAAGAGAACATATAGGTATGAGAACGTATAGGTATGAGAACATACAGGTATGAGAACATATAGGTAAGAGAACATTTAGGTATGAGAACATATAGGTATGAGAACATATAGGTATGAGCACATATAGGTATGAGAACATATAGGTATGAGAACATATAGGTATGAGAACACATAGGTAAGAGAACATACAGTGATGAGCACATATAGGTATGAGAACATATAGGGTAAGAGAACATATAGTATGAGCCCATATAGGTATGAGAACATATAGGTAAGAGAACATATAGGTATGAGAACACACAGGTAAAAGAACATATAGGTATGAGAACATACAGGTATGAGAACATATAGGTAAGAGAACATATAGGTATGAGAACATATAGGTAAGAGCACATATAGGTGTGAAAACATACAGGTATGAGAACATACAGGCATGAGAACATACAGGTATGAGAACATATAGGTATGAGAACAAATAGGTATGAGAACATATAGGTATGAGAACATATAGATATGAAAACATACAGGTATGCGAACATACAGGTATGAGAACATACAGGCATGAGAACATACAGATATGAGAACATTTAGGTATGAGAACATACAGATATGAGAGTTGGACTCTCATTGCAGAAACACAACGATGGGTCAAGGCATTTGAGTACAACCTTTTTTGTTAAAATTCTGCTCATATGATATTGGGGAGCACAAAACGAATGACTATGTTAGAAGCACAGTAAGTACGCATACATATGCAGGCCACCAAAAAGCGCTTATGCCAGTAGTGACACGTCGACAGCTTGCCTTGGGCGTCATGTCACACAAGTCGACGACACTCTCTGAATGCTAACCCAACTAGGGAACAGTTGGGTTCAAACCACGAAGTGGAAGGTAGAGACTATCCTCAAGGATAACATTAAAGAGTGGACAGGATGAAACATTTCCTGTCTTGTCCGCGATGCTGGAGTCTGAGAGCGGTGGACGGACACTCATAGCCACCAACGTCCGGGTTTAACCAGCAGTGGCGGACTGGCTCTAAAACTATCGGTTGTCAGGACCTGACCAAATGGACATTAACATTTGTTAGGGAGTCTCCGGGGCGAAGTAGTCAAGCCGTCTGCCTCTCACTCAGAAGGTTGTGGATTCGATTCTCAGCTACGTCATTCGGTTCAAATTGCATTTCTCCCGGAGACTCCTGGGGGTCGTCGCTGAAGCTACGGAGTTCGTGCTTTGTGTGACCCTTTCGGCAGGCCACCCTGTGGAGAGAGACCGAGCCGTATGGGATTAACCCCGGGGAAATGAAGTCGATCCTCTCGACTTTTAAGGCGACTTTTAAAACATTTGTTAACATATCGTCTAATGTTTAAGGGGCCCACATCATCAGGGGCCCAAGGGTCTCACTTGCCATCGGGCAAGTTGATGCCCTAGTCAGTCCGCCACTGGTAACGGAGATGAGTTGATGATGAAGGTAAAAACGCAGTTCCCACCGACTATAATGTTGTAGTGGTGACCAACACATGCCCCACTCCTAGGTTTAGTGTATTTGTTAAAGCCACCCCATCCAGCTACTCATTTTCTTGCCTCGTCTACAGTGAACCAAAGAGAATCCTTCAAATGCAATAGTACTCATCAGAACTGTCTCCAAACCAATGAAGAATACAGTACCCTAGCTGTAGCGAGGAAACAATGTGACACGACCTGGCCCGTATTGTCGGACCTACTGTGGGGATTGATGTTGGGAACTCGGTTACCAGATGCAGGTGAGACAAGTCAGATTGGGGAGAATCGTTAGACCATAGGCTCCAACTCAGTCACGAAATTATGGCACGAGACCTGCAAACCAAACAACTGTGACTAGCGGGTATTGTATCTACGAACCGCACCTGAACTTGCAGGCAAGACCATCTTCTTTAGTCAAATGGAGAACTCATCAAGTCAACTGTTTAGCCGCACTTGTTCTGTTAACGACTGTGTCCGATGGGCTGATCATGCCCACAGCATCAACTCAATATCTACAAAGCTGGTTCAAATCCAGAACAACCCCGGTAGTAAACAAACACATCATTAATGGAAATTCAATTTTCACCATTATCCCAAATAAGCTAGTTCAATAGCCAGGTTTGAGTTTTATCTGCTGAGTATTTTCGCATTATAAACCAACTGAGTTTAAAAACGAAATACAACAGCGGTCGTTAAATTCCACTCAAGGCATAATGTGGCATTGTGTCCAGCAGGGCACACGTTTTAAAGTGCGGTACAAATAACATCAAGTGTGCTGTAAGCATGGCGGCATCCGGTTAATTCTGATGATGAGAAATGTGAGAGCAGTTGTCATGTAGAATATTAGCTGGTAGAACATTTCTTGTGGAACTAATAATGTACCTAAAATATACAGTCATCACCAACATCACGTGCCATGCCGACGGAGTAGGCGTTCATGTTCCACCACAAATCTCCGTCCTCTGTGTTCTGGATCAACTCTGCTGATGGTATTCCTCCATGCCCCCGTCTCAATCCGTGCAGCTCTATTCTCTTGTTGTACTTTGCCTCTTCCGCCATTGATCTTTCTAGTCATCACCATGTTTTCTTTTGCTTCTCTTCTCATTACATGACCAAAGAATGCCGTTTATCATCTTCTTATTGTTGTATCTAATGTTCTTCCTTCATTGACCTTTTCCAGTCAATTGTTGTTATAGTTAGTATGTCACTGCTCGACATTCCAGCATTCATCTCAGAAACCACATCTTCGTCGCTCAAGCCACGAATGCTCTTGTTCCCGAAGACCCGGGGTATTCTGGAGCTAAGGAGTCCTTGCTTTGTGCCGTACTCTCGGCGGGCGGCTGGCCATTCGGCCGAGACAGACCAAACCAGATGGGGTCAATCGCGGTGCAATGAAGTAAATCATCTCGCCTTTAAAGTTTTAAACCCTTATGAAAATACGTTTGAGCAAATCAATAATACCAGTTTATGAAATTCGAGCAACGTGCACATATCAAGCCATACTCCGGATACGCCTGATATCTGACACTGTAATGTTGGGCTTAGATATCCAGTTCGCTTCGATTCACCGATCATTGACATAACTAACCGTGCCTCGTTCCAGTTCAACATTTCTGTTTATCTTTGCGATCTGTTTACCTGAAACACCGGTTCAGCTGCTCTGTCAGCACTAGATACTGACTGCACTACTTTCGTGTCATATTTTATTCCAGGTGTTCTCTTTATTGTCATATCACTGACAGACGCAGCGTCTAAAGTTTCGTCCTAAATCCATCTTGTTTCATAAACGATCAATGCTGAGTATAAGTAGTCGAGAGGTTGTTTAAGCTACGATTGGCTGATCACTGGTGTGGTTAGTTTGGTTTCCTATAGCGTACGTAGCGTTGCTGTAATGATTATCACTGATGTAGTTTGGTTTCCTCCTGCATATAACGTGTTTCTGTTATCGATATCACAGATGTCGGTAGTTTGGTTTGCTATAGTATATCACATGTTCTTGTTGTGGTTATCATTGACGTAGTTTGGTTTCCGATAGCGTACCAAACATTGCTGTTATGGTTATGACTGGTGTCTTTAGCTTCGTTTCCCTATAGTAAATCAAATATTGCTGTCATGGTTATCATTGACGTAGTTTGGTTTCCTATAGCGTACCAAACGTTGCAGTTATGGTTATCGCGGGTGTAGTATTGGATCCCATAGCATATCACACGTTTTCGTGATGATAATCACTGATGTAGTTTGGTATCCTCTATCGCAGGGGTCACCAAACTACGGCCCACGGGCCGAATCCGGCCCGCCACGTCATTTCATCCGGCCAGCCGACGGTACTCGAACTTGCTTGATATAATTTGTGGAACACGAGACGTTGTGATATAGTTTAAATGTAAATATTATGTTTAGAATAATAAGAGATCTTCACACGTGCGGAGACCTCCTGGCTGCTATGTGTCTTAAATTTACTTTTTTAAAGTAAATAAATATGTTGGTTGTCTTTGGTGTGTGTGTGTTTTTTTTTTGTGTATGTGCATTGCACGCCACTTACCCATGTCTTTTTTTCCCAGAACTTTCGTTCTGGCTTGCAAGTATTGTTAAAGTTATTCTTTACAGGACGTTTGCAGTCAACACCAGCATTTTTTGCTGTTGTTGATGTCTTGGCAAGTTTATGTTCTGTAGTTTGCCATTGCTTTCTGTACGACCGGCACCCATACAATAGCGTAACAAACAGCACAATGCGATCTGCTGCCAAATCGCGCACAGCTGTGTTTTGAACGCGGATATATGGGATTACGAACCGCGCCCGTAAGACCTTTGCCACGGAGACGATGCAAGTATTGTACAGAATGATTATGCGGCCCGCGCTCGTCATTTTGTCAGTTATCCGGCCCGCCGTGAAAAAAGTTTCGTGACCCCTGCTCTAGCGTATCAAACGTTTCTGTTATATTTATCACTGATGTAATTTGGTATCCTATAGGGTATCAAATGTTGTTGTTATGGTTATCACTGATGTAGTTTGCTTTCAAATAGTTCATAAATAAATTCACAATAATTGTTTATTATTCATAGTAGCTCGGAGGTTATAATATAAATAATATACGCTATGCAGATGACACAGTATTGATGGCGGATAATGCAAAAGCTCTACAATAACTGTTGGACATTGTAGTAACAGAAAGTGCAAAGAAAGGACTCTCCTTAAATATCAAGAAAACAGTAACAATGGTGATATCAAAGAAACAGATAGCACCCAAATGTGAAATAGAGATAGAAGGGAAAATTCTTCACCAAGTGGATAGTTTTAAATATCTAGGGACATTTATAACATCAGATGGAAGATGCACAACAGAGATTAAGAGCAGAATAGGGCAAGCAAAGGCTGCATTTAAGAAAATGAAGAATATCTTATGCAATAAGTCAATATCATTGAATGTAAGAAAGAGAGTGCTAAGGTGCTATATAGAACCTGCTTTGCTGTATGGCTGTGAATCTTGGAATGTAAATGAACAAATTAGGAGGAGATTGGAAGCAACAGAGATGTGGTTCCTGAGACGAATGTTGCGAATTCCTTGGACTGCGAAAGTAACTAACAACGAATGTCTGAAAGAGGCTAATGAAATCTAGAACATTATATAGAACAATAAGAAAGAGACAAACAACTTTCCTTGGTCATGCGATGAGACGAGAGGCATTGGAGAACATCGTGACAACTGGAAAGTTAGAGGAGAAGAGAGATAGAGGCAGACCACGAGAAATGATGCTGGATGGATTGCGACGGTGGCATGGAGGAATATCAACAGTAGAGTTGATCCAGAAAACCAAAGACCGAGATCTGTGGGGAGTCATGAACGCCTACGCCAGTCGGCATAGCACTTGATGATGACGATGATGTTCGTAGTAGTCGACAAAATATTAGAGACTAAAAGACATAAGAGACAACATACAAATTGAAAGGTATAGTTACTCTAGCAGGATTCAAACCTTGATCTTCAAATGACGACAGCATCTTGGTGCAGGAACAAGTGTACTTGGACGCAACACCAGCTAGAAACACCAACAAGGCAATGAGCCTCCGTCGTCACTTGCAGGTGACAGGTTCGATTCCCTGGTAGCGTAATTATAGCTTTCAAGTTTTATAGTTTGCCGTGTGTCCTCTAATATATCATTCTGTCCTCTACTTTCTATGAGCGCGAAACAATACATATGAATTTGTTTATGAACTGTCTATTGTTGGCTCAGCGTTTTACCTGGTTGATATGTTTAGGAGAGGAGCGGCTGGCCAAGTGGCTAGTAACGCCGGATTCTCATTCGAGAGACCCGGGTTCGAATCCTCGGTACAGCGTGGAATTTTTTTTTTTTTTTTTTTCTGTCGGCGGCAAAAAGAAAACTCTAACCTGCACAGTTCGGGGCGACTGCACTAGCCAGGCGGCCATAAATCCTCAGACTCAAGACACCCCCACCCTCGGCCACCCAAGACCCCGCAAGGTACTATACAATGTATTGACAGTAAATGACAGTTGACAGATATATTTAGGTTTCCAATAGCATACCAAAGATGGTTGTTATTATTTGATACTAGGATATGTTGTTTACTTGCAAATGCCGTGTCGACTTTTCCTTCTACCACCAGGAAGTGTTAGTTGAGACCCTGATATAAATAGTATCAGTCATCATCATGTGCCATGCCGATAAGCTTGGGCGGCCATGTTTCGCCATCTCACCCAATCACAAAAGTCGTCGATCAGCTCTGTCTTCTTATCTCGACCACACCACGTGGTATCCATCTAGCCATCTAGGTATTTACTTCTCTGCCTCCCCTTTGTTCTTTGCCATTCAATCTTGCCAGTTGTTACAAAGTTCTCCAATGTATTTCTTCTCATAACGTGTCCACACACAAAAAACAAAAAAAAAATATAAAAAACTCTGACTGTCTACGTCTAATTTCTCTAATCAGTTTATGGTTTTCATTTGTTTCTTGTAGGACTTGGTCCTTGGTTTTTCTGCCTGTCAGTGGTATTCTTTACATTTTCCTCAGAAACCACATTTCCACAGCCATCTCATGTTTTTCAGCTTATCTGCTCATTGTCCACGCTTCATATCCATACAAACCCAATAGTATCCGTAAACCGGTTTTAATGTTTAAATATTGCATATACTGTTTTAAAAGTGTTAGCATTTCACACACACCATTTTCAAAGTTTAAGATCTTACATATATTTTTAAAAGTGTCAGCATGGCGCATAAACCACTTGACAAGCTTAACATTTTGATTTACTAATTCAAAATTTAAAATGTTGATATACTAATTCAAAGTTTAACATGTTGATATACTAATTCAAAGTTTAACATTTTGATATACTAATTCAAAGTTTAACATGTTGATATACTAATTCAAAGTTAAACATTTTGATATACTAATTCAAAGTTTAACACTTTGCAAATATCTTTTCAGCGTTTAAACCAATGTATAAACCATTGAAGCACATGAACATTCTGCATTCACAGTTTTAACATGTTCATGTTTTGCATATACCGTTCCGGAGGTCTGCGTGGCCGAATGGATAAGAGCGCTCGCTCTAAAACTTCCGATTAGGTATCTTTTGGCTACGCTTGGGTTCAAGGCGGGCAACGCGATATATATATATATATATATATATTATATATATATATATATATATATATATATATATATATATATATATATATATATATTATATAAAGATATACCGTTTCAGTTTTAACCTTTATATAAACTATTTAGACCATTAACGTATTGTCCTTAAAGTACTGAGAGTTTGGTGAGAGACCATAACTTTATGAAGGGGAAAATCCCAACTGCACCTCCCCGCGGTAGAGGATGGAAACACACTACGGTGTGGCTAACACAGCTCTGGGGACCGAGTATCCACCGGAATAAGTGGACAACTCTGCAGCTGAGCAGAGCAGGGCACTCACTTGTCCTTACAGTCGGAAATGGCTGTCAAAGGCAGAGGTAAAAGACCACCATGTGGATGTGGAAGGCAAGGGGAAACCACCACATTATCTTCCCAAGACTTCATGGCAAAACATAATCAAAGTTAGTGAAGGACGTTAATGGCTGTCTTAGGGCATCCTCGTCCGGTAGGGACAGTCATGAGCCACAGGTGACACCAGACCGTCATCCAGCTACTGATGGCAAAATCTAACTAAAATAAATAAATTTAGAGTAGGAACATGGAATGTTAGGACATTAAATGAGCTAGGAAAGTTGACCAATGTTCTAAGAGAGATGGATAGCATGAAAATGAATATACTAGGCGTTAGTGAGATGAGATGGAAGGGATCGGGCAAAATTATAGCTGACAATCACACAATAATTTATTCTGGAGGGGATACACATGAAAAAGGTGTAGGAATAATATTAGACGAAAAACAGCCAAGTCAATTAATGGATACTGGTGTATTCAGATAGAGTTATTATGGTAAAAATCAAAGGCAAACCAATAGACATAAATATTATACAAGTATATGCACCAACAGCAAGCAGTAGTGATGAAGAAATACAACACTTTTACGACGAAATAGAAATGGCGATGGCTCAAATTGGATCACAAGAAATAAAAATAATACTTGGTGATTTTAATGCAAAAGTAGGAAAGGGAAAAATGGAGGATGTAGTGGGGAATTATGGTTTAGGTACAAGAAATGAAAGAGGGGAAAAGCTAATAGAATGGGCAAATATCAATGAGATGATAATTGGAAACACATGGTTTAAACACCATAAAAGACGACTGTACACATGGATAAGCCCTGATAAGAAAATACGCAACCAAATTGACTACATACTAATTAATAAAAGATTTAGAAATGCTTTAATTAATGTAAAGACAATGCCTGGTGCTGACTGTAATAGTGATCATGTACCACTATGTGGACAAATAAAAGTAAGATTAAAGAGAGGGAAAAAATGGTTAAGAACATGAGACTTAATAAAGAGGTTCTGAAAATAGATAAAGAAATGCAAGAACAATACAGAGTGACTGTGAAAAATAGGTACAATGCAATAACTAAAATACAGAGTATAGATGAACAATGGGAAATGTTAAGGGACTCCATTCATCAAACTAGCAAAGAAGTATTACCGGAGAGAGGCAAAATAGCTAAGAAAAAATGGATGAATGAAGATATCTTAAAACTGATGGACAAAAGAAAACAGAGTAAAAATGACAAACAAGAATACGCTAAGATAAATAAAGAAATAAAAGATAAATGTGGGAAGGCTAAAGAAAGTTGGTTAAACGAGCAATGCAAAAAAATTGAATTAAATTCCATTAAAGATACAAAAAATATGCACAGACAAATCAGTGAGCTTACAGGAAGAAAAATAAGAATAAATACAGGGTGTTTGAAATCAAAAACAGGAAAGATAATATTAGAGGAAGATGCTATAATGAAGAGGTGGAATGAGTATATAAGAGAATTATATGAAGGAGAAAGGGGAGAGTTAACAGAAGATAGTAACTTAGAAGGTCCACCTATTCTGAAAGAAGAAGTCACTGACGCTATGAAACGTATGAAGAAAGGAAAAACAGCTGGGCCAGATGAAATCACAATAGAAGAATTAGAAGTATTGGGAGAATTTGGAGTAGATATATTAACTAAAATGTTGAATGATATTTACAGCAGTGGATATTTACCCAGTGATATGCTGAAATCTTTATTTATAGCTATACCAAAAAGACCAGGAGCAATTGATTGTGAAGATTTTCGTACAATTAACCTTATAAACTATATCACTAAGCTTCTACTCAGAATCATAATGAGAAGAATCAAAAAGAAAATAAAAATGGAAATTAGTGAAGAACAGTATGGATTTGTGGAAGGAAAGGGCACAAACAATGCAATTTATACATTACGGACACTAATAGAAAGGTCAATAGAGAAACAGAGAGACATATATTTGTGCTTCATAGATTATACTAAGGCATTTGATAAAGTAAAACATGATGAACTGATTAAAATGTTGGAAGATATCAACATTGATGGAAAAGATTTAAGAATAATAAAGAATGTTTACTGGAACCAAGTAGCAGCAATTAAAATGGGAAATAAAGAGGGTAGTTACGAACAGATAAAGCTAGGAGTACGACAAGGGTGTGTCTTGTCACCAGATCTTTTCTCCCTGTATAGCGAAGTAATAATGAGAGAGATCAAAGAGATGCCAGGAATACTAGTTGGAGGTTATAATATAAATAATATACGCTATGCAGATGACACAGTATTGGTGGCGGATAATTCAACAGACCTACAACAATTATTAGACGTTGTAGTAACAGAGAGTGCAAGGAAAGGACTCTCCTTGAATATCAAGAAAACAGTAACAATGGTAATATCAAAGAAAATGGTGACACCAAAATGTGACATAGAAATAGAAGGGAAAATCCTTAACCAAGTTGATAATTTTAGATACCTAGGGGCATTTATAACATCAGATGGAAGATGTACAACAGAGATTAGGAGTAGAATAGGGCAGGCAAAAGCCGCTTTTCAGAAAATGAAGAGTATCTTATGCAATAAGTCACTATCACTGAATGTAAGAAAGAGAGTGCTGAAATGCTATGTAGAACCAGTTTTGCTGTATGGCAGTGAATCTTGGAACGTAAATGAACAAATTAAGAAGAAATTAGAAGCAACAGAGATGTGGTTCCTGAGACGAATGTTGCGAATTCCTTGGACTGCCAGAGTAACTAACGACGAGTGCCTGAAACAGGCTAATGAAACTAGAACATTATATACAACAATAAGACAGAGACAAACATCTTTCTTCGGTCACGTGATGCGAAGAGAGGCATTGGAGAACATCGTAACAACTGGAAAGATCGAGGGGAAGAGAGGCAGAGGTAGACCAAGAGAAGTGATGCTGGATGGATTGAGACGGTGGCATGGAGGAATATCAGCACCAGAGTTGATCCAGAAAACCAAAGACCGAGATCTATGGAGAGCCATGAAAGCCTACGCCAGCCGGTACGGCACTTGATGATGATGAACGTATTGCATATTTAAAGAATAAAACTGTCATTACTGCCTGTAGTCTTAAACTTTTGCACAAACAATGTAAAAACATTATCAGATTGCATACACCACTGTAAAAATGTAACATTTAGTGTATACCGCTGTAAAAACTTAACATTGAGTATACACGGTTGTAAAAGTTTCACTTGTGGTATTTGCCGTTTTCAATGTCGCGAATAAAGGAATACGCGCGTTCTTAAACATCCGGTGTGCTGATGTCGAGTTAAGGGGTTCATCCCCTACACCGGCCAGTTGGATTAAAATGTTGACCCCTCGTCCTTGACTTGGGGACGTAAATTACAAGTATCTCTGAAATCGGAGTGGGTCCGCGTGATGGCGAAGGACACTGTTATTGGGAAAGCTAATCCACGCGCAAAATTCAGTCCAGCACTACTAAAAGTATTATTATGGACTACGCTTGAGTTCAAAGCGAGCCAGCACCCCCCCCCCCCCCCCCCCCCAAAAAAAAATAGCGCCATATCTGTGGTGTAAACTGTCGTTTTCGGCACACTGTCAACACATTCACGAGTTCATACTCACGGCAGAGCTCACTCGAGCTTATAAAACGAGCATGAATCATCGCAGCTACACATATGGTACTGTTGGGCTGGTGCGTTCCGAGTTCACGCATACAACATCGGAGATGGTATAATCGTCAAAATGAGCTGTGGTTTGCACGGTGGTAGTGTGCTTACTTAACCAAGACAATGATTGGGTCAGTCCCCCGCTGTGGCAGGCTGTTGTTTCTTTCCCACCCAGTGTATTAGTTAGTTTGTTAGTCACGGTCCCAACTTCACTGCACAGGGCCGCCACATTATGCTCAGTCCCTGTGCCAGTAAATATCACACAAAATGCTCCTCACTGTCCCATGTCAAAAGTGCAACAGACAGGAGTCGCGACAAACCAAAAGCCCGAGCAGGTATACTATGCATATTGGCGCTGCCAGAATGCCAACACGTCGATAGAAGTGGCAGTCAATAGAAAACCAACAGCCATACATTAATGCATAAGCAACCCAGCTAGTTTAGCGACCGACCGGCTTAACAGGAAATAGCAAAACTTAGCAAATTTTCGCGCGAAGTGGTTAATATCTTATACTTCAGTAGAACATGAGCGTCGGTAGCTTATAAAGCAATGGCAAACTGCTATAAAGTCAATATTGCCTAGTAGATCACAAACAGCCAACAACAACAAAAATCCTAGGGCTGATTGCGACGTCCTGTAAAAACATTAGAAATATCACAGACGTTGAAGATAAAGAGACAGCAAAGTGCCTGGGACATCTTGTGAGGATTAAGCACAATGAGCTACAGTTGTATCCACAACCAAAGAAGCTCTTAGTAGAGCTATAGGATAACCAAGATCCCGATTGTTAGTCTGTCAACTGTAATAAACCAGAAACTCTGGTCATCTACAGAAGAAAGAGATATCACAAACAATATTATCCGAGAAACTGGAAAATTTCCTAAACAGACTAATGGGTACAACTATCTTAGAACAGTAATAACATCCGATGGAAGATGTCTTGTAGAGGTTAGAACAAGAATCGGTACAACTATCTTAGAACAGTAATAGCATCCGATGGAAGATGTCTTGTAGAGGTTAGAACAAGAAGATGTCTTGTAGAGGTTAGAACAAGAAGATGTCTTGTAGAGGTTAGAACAAGAATCGGTACAACTATCTTAGAACAGTAATAGCATCCGATGGAAGATGTCTTGTAGAGGTTAGAAGAAGAATCGGTACAACTATCTTGGAACAGTAATAGCATCCGATGGAAGATGTCTTGTAGAGGTTAGAACAAGAATTGCAATCACAGAAATAGCCTTTTATAAGACAGCAAACAGGTTCACCAATAAAAGCGGCCTGTTGCAATGAGAAAAAGTGTTAAAGTGTTATATAGAATCTATACTGGTGTAGTACATGTGAAACATGGACAATAAACAGAATAGCTGAGAAGCATCTGATTGTATTGGAAATGCGGTTGCTGAACAAAATGCAAAGAATACCTTGGGCGTACGGAACAAAAAAAAATGAATACGGCAGTCTTTCAAGAAGCAAATAAAAACCACAAATTGATTAGAGAAGTGAGATGTAGACAGTCAAGATTTTATTAAAACTTAGTGACAACTGGCAAAAGTGGTGGAAAAAGAGCAGGTACAGACATAAAGGTAAATAAATACCTGGATGACTTCGCAACATGAGATATCAGGGACAAGAACACAGAACTCATCCACAACTCTGATGATCTCGTGAGATAACCATGATCATGACCAACTGCGCCTATAGGCATCGCACATGATGATACCGCAGAAATAAAAACACAGTACACCCAGCCGGTGCATTTGGGCTGCAATTTAAAATCCCCAGCAGCCTTATCCGCTTAACGGTAAATCAAACAACATGCGCGATGAGTTACAGAAAACTGACTTACCTGTGTGCGTTCGTTTGTGAATCTTCAGGTTTTCTGACCTGGCAAACACCTTGCCACATCCAGGAAACGGACAAGGGAAGGGCTTTTCCCCCGTGTGGACTCGAACGTGATTCACCAGTTTGTATTTAGCTTTGAACGGTCTGCCATCCCGTGGACAGCCCTGCCAGAAGCAGGCATGGTTGGCCTGTTCTGGCCCGCCGACATGTTCCACTGTGATATGGGTCACGATCTCGTGCATTGTCGTAAAGATTTTATTGCAGGGTTTTCTGGGTTCTGCTTGGTCCTGGTCGACCCACTGGCAAGCATGCTCCTGTTTAATGGGGTGTCGCATGAACGGGTAAAAGGCGCCGGGACCATGTGGCCCCATATTCATACGATGGTGTCCCATAGCGTTCATGGGGTTTAGATGCTGAGATGGACCGAAGTGATCTGATCGTGGAGGTGCCATTTGGTTGAACTGGTCCGGCCGATGGTACGAAAACATTTGTCCGTTGACATGGTGACCCGCGCTGGGGTCCGATAAACTGGGAAACAGAACATGACTAGCTGAATTATCCGGGTGGTGCGAGGGGTGTAGACCCATGCTAACCGAAGACGGGACCCCAAACATCCCAGGATGGGGCCCAGGGCTAGCGTCGTGGCTCGACAGATTAAATTGTTCCGCTCGCCGAATGAGAAAGTCTCTTGCTGCATAACTGGATATCTGTGGATGATGTCCATGGGGTCCCATGCCGTATCCGTTGGCCTGGGCGGCGAACTTGTTATGATGTAGACCGGTGTGGTCACCCATGTGGTTGCTGGGGCTCAGTTTCAAGGCTCCGTGCGCCAGGCTGTGAGGCCCTGGCCCAGTGTCCATGAAAGGATTGATCATCATGATGAATCGTTGGCGCTTCTATCTCCAGGAAATAACTCCATAGGATCAACAGGACACATCATCTTGGTTGTCGCTTAGGAGCCTCTGGGGACTGTATACCTTGGAGATAACAAGATGAAATTATAAGTAAGTGTGTACAGGATTAATTAATATAAACTATTATTACAGCGCATAACTAACAGTGGGTGTCCGTCAGGGGTGATTATAGGGTGATGATCTGTCTATCCATCTAACTGTCGATCGGTAGGTGGGTCAGGACAGTTGGTTTGTCTGTCTATACCTGTCTGTCCGTCTGTCTGTCTATCGTTCCGCTTGTCCACCCGTCCTTATGTTTGTCAGCCCGTTCGAAAACTTCAAAAAATAAAACAAAAAAAAACTCCAAATTCTGCAGAGCAGCATAAACAGTTTCATCAAATGGAGCAACCTGAACTATCTGTAAACATGTCAAAGATGAAGTCAATGCCTATTATCACCAGGCAAAGACATTTCAACTTCTCCAAATTGTACACTAGGACTCTTCAGAGAGTCAATGTAGCAGTACACAGCTTTTGGTGTAATCATTGATCAACACTTAACGCGGCTGGTAATTTCCTTTGCTGCGCTTAACAAAAGTTTTAAACCAAAAAAGACATTCCAGGTGGCCAAAGTAAAGAATTGCCGTGGTAACAGCCTTCTGTCTCTTGCTCATTCATACATTCAGTAGCATGTCCTTTGCAGAACCTCGCTCCCATAACAACCTTCTGGAAAACCTCTCGATCATAAGCAAGATGTCCCGCGTCCGAGATAATTCGCCACATCCTGCACCCATTTTCTCGTTGGCCTTCCTCTTCCTCTCTTCCCGGGCTCGGTCTCTTGTGCTGCCATTAATTTCTGACACCGACGTTCCTCCACATCATGATGTAAACCTGTCCAGCCTCTACCCTCTTGATCTCCCTCTGCCACTCCTCCGTCCATTCTTTCCAAGATGACGACATGCTCTAGCCTTCCTCTTCTCATGACAAGCCGAAAGAATGTGGACTGTCTTCTTCTGATGCCAGTAACCATTTCACTTTGTGAGTTAACTTCTTGCAAGATATCTTCATTGCTCTCTTTCTCTATTATTGTAAGTCATAACAGAAGCAGAGGAAGAGGTCGACCACGTAAACGATGGACGTAGGGAATAACAGAGTCAATGGGAATATCGATACATGAAGCCCATAAGCGGGCACTCTCCCGCTGTTTATACTTCACCTCGACACCTCAAGGTACAAGAGGAACATGATGAGATGAGATGAGATGAGATGAGATGAGAGCTCTCTTTCTCTTAGTTCACGGTGTTCTCACCATTCTTTCAGAAATTCAACAAAGTACGTTTATACTTTTTTTTTAAAAAGTTACTTATTCCCTAACAGGACGTTGCAGTCAATACCAGTATTTTTCAGCTGTTGTTGATGTTCTTGGCAAGATTACGCTACCGAATCTCGCGCTGCTGTATTCCCCATGTGGTTATACGAGATTACAGAGAAAGTCGTTAACCTCTTCGCCATGGAGGTCCAGCAATAACAAACTACTGAACGTAAAAATACTGGACTTGATTGTGACGTCCTGTAAAAGACATCAAATTAACTTTAACTTAGATTGTATGTTTAATATGATTTGTGAAACAAAGAATAGAATGCGTGCTCAAGTCTAACTCCTTTTAAAATAACGTTCAATAGTTCGTTCTGTCTGTCTCATTCAGTGAGTCTTTCAGTCAGTTTGTCTGCCTGTTTGACAATCAGCATGCCAGCTAGTCTACCAGTCAGTGTGTCAATCAGTGTGTCAATCAGTGTGTCTCAGTGTGCCGGTAAGTGTGTCAATCAGTGTGTCAGTCAGTGTGCCAGTCAGTGTGTCAGGCAGTCTGTAAGATCATCATCCAGTTATAATAAGTCATGAACACACGCTATCTGAACAGTGACAGGTACACTATTTTGCTATATATTACACATTTATCCCAGCCCACTGCCAGACACAAACGATACATAACCAGTCCGAGATAGGACTCACAAGACAAGAAATAGGGTGAATGAACCCACAAAAACCACGGACCTCAACAATAACCACAGTTGATAAAGCAGGTTAGACGAGGCCGAATTTGGAATTTTTGTTTTTGAAAATTGGAATTGGAATTGGAACCCACTCCTACATATTACAAGTTTATCCCCGCCCACTGCTACAAATTACACATGTATCCCTGCCCAATGCTACATATAGACATTTATCCATGCCAGCTGCTACACATTACAAATTTATCCCCGCCCACTTCTACATATTACACATGTATCCCCGCCCACTGCTTAGTTTAAAACAACAAAACACATACAAACAGCACACAATACCAGAAATGGTAGGTTGCAGATAGATATAGAAATACCGGCGTGGAGAAACAAGTGTGTACCTCGCTTGAAACCCTTCTAACCAGGTCGTGCATAATAATTTTTCAATGACACAGGTAAAGTATTTGTTGAGCAGTTATAGGGGTACTCTAGACGAGGGATTCTCAAACTTGATATTTGTGTAGCTCTTCACAGTTATCACAGTGGAATCGCCCACGTCACAGCTTGCGATTGATTAATAATAAGCGTTTTAATATTTTCTCTGTTTTTCCAAGTTGAGTTTCTTATGCATCTCATCTCACACGACGCGATGTTACGCTTGTGTTTCTCTAGGACTGCCCATGTCTGGCATTCGAAATACAGCGTTGAGACGAATATAGCACCCAGCAGCTTCGTTTTTGTATGGATGTTTATATTATATTATATGCATATTACATGTATGCTCTATGGTGATTGGATTGCGGACGCAATTAGTAATCACGCATTCAGTGATCAAAACACATGTAGCGGGTGAGTTGCAGCAGACCGCTTTGCGTTGGTTTTTACGAAATGGTATGGGCGCCTGTCGTTCAGAAAAGCTATGGCAAACTACTGAACAGTAGTACCTGGTTTTCTCATCGTGTGGCCTATTCAGCACCATTGTATTTTTCTCACCTCTTGATCTGCTTAGCTCTGTCTAGTTACTTTCTGTTCCCACTCATAAGCGATGTTGTAATGTCATTTTAGGCACTATAATGTGTGAATAAAAAGCTATGAAGATGTCTTGAAAGAAATTAACACACACAGAGACCTGGCTACACGTTCCAGTAGAAGACAACCCACATTGCTTGAGCATGTCGTAAGAAGGGGATAGCTGGGGTATGTCGCCACAACGGAACAGTTGGAGGGGAGAAGAGGCTGGCAGAGACCGTGAACGAAGATCCTGGACAGTTTAACATCGTGGCATGAAGGGCCGTCGGTATCAGAAATGATTGGCAGCACACGAGACAAAATGCTGTGAACAGACATGATCACCAACGCCACACGGCATGGTCTATAAGAAGAACAATGTGTGAAGGCCTGACAGAACATACTCCAACAACATAACTTATCATGGGACAACCTTAACTTTTCTGTTCGTTTTTTTCCCCCGCTATATCCGAATTGCAAACTTCCATTCGACCTGCTGTGTTTGTATTGTCGTATCATATATGCGTCTGATTTCTTTTTTTTTTTTTTTTTAATTACAACTCTCTGTCTTTTTCAACAGGAGTTGCCGTCTATTATTGCTGGATATTGCGAAATGAAGTAATTACCTCTAAAAGGAATCATCAATGGGGAGCGACTCAACACATACAAAATTGCTGAAGATTTTTTCAGCATTTCTAAGGATGTTTGCGAATTAACCGCTCGTTCATTCGTTGATGAGCAGAGGGACATGTGACAGCACTGCTTTCATCCTCTTTGCTATTATAATACTCGTAATTAATATCTTTATCATCCCAATGTCTATTTCTGCTATTGTTTACTAATACTGTTGCTGCCCCTAAAACGCCACTACCACCAATATGACTACTACTACTACTACTACTACTACTACTACTACTACTACTACTACTACTACTACTACTACTACTACCACCACCACCACCACCACCACCACCACCAGCACTACTACTACTACTACTACTACTACTACTACCACCACCACCACCACCACCACCACCACCACCACCAGCACTACTACTACTACTACTACTACTACTACTACTACTACTACTACTACTACTACCACCACCACCACCACCACCACCACCAGCACTACTACTACTACTACTACTACTACTACTACTACTACTACTACTACTACTACTACTACTACTACTACTACTACTACTACTACTACTACTACTACTACAACAACTACTACTACTACTGCAACAATTCTTCTTCTTCTTTTTTCGTTCGCTTGAAATATTGCTATAACTGCAATGTTGTCTCTTGTATGAATCTAACAATCATTGTTTTTAGTTCACTCAGCGGTCACCACAAAAATTATAACTACTTATATTAATATCTAAGCTATTAAGCTTTAGTAAGCTATTTTGTGAACCCTATTATAAAAACTAACAATTTTGCTACTGCGACTACTGCTACCGTTATCTTCATGACGACAAACACTACTGCTAATACTGCACCAACAGTGAATACAGTAATACGTACTGCAATTATACATACTACGACTATACGTACATTACAAGTATCTCAGAAGTCGGAGTGGGTTCGCCTGATTTGCGAGGGATACTAGTAATAGGAAAAGTTAACCCACACGCAAAAATCAGTTTAATGCACTAGAAATAATAGCACGTATATTGACTGCGCTTGAGTTGAAAGTGAGCGAACGTTTAACAAAATACGATCATTGGTATTAATACGGCAACGACTCCAACCATTATTATTACTGCTGCTGCTGCATCCCCACGACGCTTGACGGCAGAAGTGGATGATGATGATGATGATGATGATGATGATGATGATGATGATGATGATGATGATGATGATGATGATGATGATGATGATGATGATGATGATGATGCAATAAATACAACAACTGCAATGACTACTACAGCTTCAACCAGTGCAATGACTACTACCACTACTCATTCATTTATTCAGTAGAATCTCCTTTACTCGCTCCCATAACAACAGTCTGGAAAACTTCTCTGTCATAAGCAAGATGTCCCTCATCCGATACATCCATCTGGAGATCATGTGTCACATCCTGAAACCATCTTCTTCTTGGCCTTCCTCTTTCTCTCTTCCCGGGCATATACCTCTCCATTACTGTTCTCTCCAAACTTTAACGTCATTTCAAGTGACCAAAATATTTCAGATTTCTTTGTTTTATCGTCTTTAGTAGCCAACCCTCTTCAATACTCAGCTCTTGAAGTATGGATGTATTTGTCCTTTTCTGTATCCAAGATATTCTTACCAATCACATCTATAACATTTATATTCAAAGGTACTACCACTACTCATTCATTTCATTCATTCATTCATTCATTCATTCATTCATTCATTCATTCATTCATTCATTCAGTAGCACGTCCTTTGCAGAACCCTGCTCCCTTAACAACCGTCTGGAAAACTTCTCAATCACAAGCAAGATGTCCCGCGTCCGAAACACCAATCTGGAGATCATCCTCCACATCCTGCATCTATCTTCTCTTTGGCCTTCCTCTTCCTCTCTTCCCAGGCATATACCCCTCCATTATTGTTCACTCCAAACTTTCATGACGTTTCAAGTGACCAAAATATATCAATTTACTTTGTTTTATCGTCTTTAATAGCCAACCCTCTTCACTTTTCAGCTCTTGAAGTATGGATGCATTTATTCTTTTCTTTATCCAAGATATTCTTAGAACCCGTCTATAACATTTATATTCAAAAGCATTTATGTGCTGTTCAGCTTGTTTAGTAAGTGTCCAGGTCTCACAGGCGTATGTTGCAATGGGGAATGGTAATGCGTGATAGATGTGTATGCTTTCTTCTCCTCCCGCTTTAATTAGTTCAGCTGGTATCTCATCACATCCCGGTGATTTACCATTCTTCAGGTTCTTTATTGCCCATGCAATTTCATCTAATGAAGGTTCAGGTTCTGTCTCTGCTGTCATTGGTTCATGTATATCATTCATATCCTCACAGTCATTCATATCATACATTCCACTGCAGTATTCCTGCCATCTTTCTAGAATTTGTCTAGATTCTGTTAAGGTATTTCCCAACTTGTCACATATAACATTTAATTGAAGTTGAACATTTCTAGTCAATAACTTCATTTCTTTGAACATTTCGTAATATCTTCCATTCTTATGATATTGCTCTATTTTAATACAACAATCTTGTATATATTGGTTTTTGTCCTTTCTTGTGTTCTTTCTTATTTCCCGTGTTAAAGATTTATACGTCATCCTACTGTTATCGGTTTCTCCTTTCTTTTTCAGTTCCCTTCGTTGTTTTATTAATTCTAACGTGCGTGGTGTAATCCATGGCTTATGTTGCTTAGTCCTGGTCGGAATTAAATCTTTGGCTGCTGTTATCAAGATATCTCTAGCTTGTACTGCCAGTTCATCAGGTGTAATTTCCTCTTGCACAGACATCAAGACCCCAAAACAATTCCTCACTTCTACGTTGTACGCATCTGGTATTTTTGTGAGATCAAAACGAAGTGGCTTTGGTCCTCGGGTAAGCTTTGTGAGTTTTAATTTCAGATCTGCTTCTAATAACTGATGATCTGTATCACAGTCTGCACATCGTAGAGCTTTTGCAGAAGTTATGCTTGATCTCCATCTTCTTTGTATTAAAATATAATCTACTACTACTGCCGCCATGAAATAATGTAAAGTAAATGTAACGCTTAATTACTCTTTCTTTTACTTAATCTATATCTGTATTCGAAATTGGTGACAAATACACAGTCGCCCAATGGAATATTATGTGGCTATTATCTTCACATATTTTTGTTGTCTGCAGTGTCCCACTTCTATCTCCAAGTCTCCTGTCCCACTCTTGTACAGCTACTACCTACACTTTCATTCATGTTATTGTTAGGACCACTGGCGTATAGAACCCTTCTCCAGGGATCTCATATTACCTACTTGATGTCAGAGCGCCGCATGAGACGACCTGCATTCTTTTTTTAATGGCATTAAAAGTATCAGGCATGAGGATACGTGGGTGCACGGGGGATTCGTCCAAGGGAAATGTTGGCAGGACCGTTTAATGGCATTCTGCTGGACGCGTCCAAACTCATTGAATGGGAGCATTTTGAGTAGAACCCAGTCAATGACATATCTTGGCGTGACGCTTAATCGTAGCCTGTCTTTCAGAGATCATGTCGATTATGTCATAACGAACGCTCGAAAAGGTTTTTCAGCAATGAGAGTCATGGCGACTGCCAATATGTCTAGGATTATTCTTTTAATTGTGTGTTATGGAGAAATTTAAAATGTCTTTGCTCCAAAATAATATTTAAAAAACAAAAATAACAACTGGTAATGATCAATATCGAGCAAAGACTGCTAATACTTCTGTTCCAAGGACATGTGCTTTCACCCATCCAGTATGCCCTGGCCATCCTCACTGTCAGCCCTACACAGATCGGAAGACTTGAAAAGGTACAAAACGAAGTCATGCGCATCATTTTGGGCTGCACGAGAGACACCAGCTGTGTAGCAATGAGATACCTCCTTGACTTCCCGGCAATGAACCACAGGATCAAGATATGGAGAGCTCGTGCATACTTAAAAATAAGTGCAGATGAGCGGCACCCTCTGCATGACGCTATATTTAGAGAAAAGAGTGACAGGCTAAAGAGGGGCAAATCATGGATGGGTCGGGCGGAAGATGTCGTCAGACAGGTATGCAGTCTTACCAGTATCAACCACGGCAAGGAATGGGTGCCCATGCCTCCAGCTTTTAAGTGCACTTTCTCTTGCATTATCACACTCGACATGCGGTGGAGAGAGAAGAAACCTGCCGCTGTCATTGTAGAGGTCAACGCGCTCATCTATGAACACTCAGACAGCCCCGAAGTGCTCATCTATACAGATGGATCTGTTGTAAAGCAGCAGAGGAGTGCGTGGGCAATTACAGCCTGTTCAGCAGACCGAACCGTTCAAGAATCCAGTGGTGCACACTCTATGACTACGAGCAGCATGACGATGGAGGTGATGGCAGTTACACGGGCTTTCACGTGGCTGGAATCACAGTATTATAACAACGTGTGTGTACTAAGTGATTCAATGAGCATGATTCGGAAGATCGAAGCTGGATCTGTACGTAGACAGTGGACTGAGTCGCTGCAGAAGTCTGTTGTCCGTAAAGTCACCTTCATCTTCGTCCCGGGACATGCGGGAGTCGATGGAAATGAACGAGCTGATAAACTGGCTGGCTCTGCACCCCCTGTAGATGGCCAGTCCATGGATCGTGCGAAGTTATTAACGCCCTTAAAGATATGTCGAGAACAGAGGACTTTGATGTCAGTGACTCCACATCGCTGTCCAGGATGAAAGACTTGGGAGTAAGAATCGGCACGGCCAGACACGAGAGGTACATTGGGAAAACGAGGTGCCACGTCAACCAACACAGAACTGGCACTATTAGCCACCGAACGCTGATGCATATGCTGGGGTGGGGGGGGGGGGAGGAGGAGGATCTGAGCCCCTATGAACCTGTCCGGATTGCAATGAAGATACCCCAACTAATAACTGATAACTGATAACTGATAACTGATCCGTATGCAGATTTTAGGAACGCTGTTCCCCACTTCCATTGACAAAGATAAATTGCAGAGAATGATCTGTCAGAACTGTAAGTCACAATCTGGCAAGTAAAACACACCATAGATGGCGACTCTGAGCAAAACGGATTTTATGATTTCCTCGTCCCTTGTCAAAATCTACCCGGCGGACACCAGTGAGGGTGCTAAGTGCCTTAACGATTGTGTTTTCAGAAGTGCCGGCAGCGACTACAGCAATATTTCTACAACAGAAACTAGAACATTGGGGAAACACCCGACGTCATTACAATAACAGTACAATTGTTTCCCCGCACGTTTGCTTTGAACTCTAGCGTAATCCACACACTTGCTATTAGTACTAATAGATGCTACTATAGGGCACAGGACTGATTTAGTGTGAGGGTTAGCTTTCAATATTACCATTGCCCCTCGATATTAAGCGAACCCTCTGCGAGGTCTGTAGTGATTGTAATTTATATCCCCAAGTCATGAACGAAAAGTCAACATTTAACTCTGACTGGCCGACGTATGAGACTAACCCACCAAGCAGCAGTCAGAAGAGACAGTTTAGGCGCGTTTAGCCTCTCAGCCACGGGGACTTCCATTACTACACTGAAGGCTGTTGGCTGGCGCTCAAAACCTGGAAGACAAGTTGATAAGAGATCACGCAGGAAACAACTGAAACATTAAATTATATCTATACAGTGTGCCGCAGTAAACTCCTGATACATTGAAGGGTATCTATACAGTGTGAACAACTGATACATTGAAGGGTATCTATACAGTGTGACGCAGTAAACAACTGATACATTGAAGTATATCTATACAGTGTGACGCAGTAAACAACTGATACATTGAAGTATATCTATACAGTGTGACGCAGTAAACAACTGATACATTGAAGGGTATCTATACAGTGTGAGGCAGTAAACAACTGATACATTGAAGGGTATCTATACAGTGTGAGGCAGTAAACAACTGATACATTGAAGTATATCTATACAGTGTGAGGCAGTAAACAACTGATACATTGAAGTATATCTATACAGTGTGAGGCAATAAACAACTGAAACATTGAAGTATATCTATACAGTGTGAGGCAGTAAACACCTGATACATTGAAGGGTATCTATACAGTGTGAGGCAGTAAACAACTGAAACATTGAAGGATATCTATACAGTGTGACGCAGTAAACAACTGATACATTGAAGGATATCTATACAGTGTGAGGCAGTAAACAACTGATACATTGAAGGATATCTATACAGTGTGAGGCAGTAAACAACTGAAACATTGAAGGGTATCTATACAGTGTGAGGCAGTAAACAACTGATACATTGAAGGATATCTATACAGTGTGAGGCAGTAAACAACTGATACATTGAAGGATATCTATACAGTGTGAGGCAGTAAACAACTGAAACATTGAAGGATATCTATACAGTGTGACGCAGTAAACAACTGATACATTGAAGGGTATCTATACAGTGTGAGGCAGTAAACAACTGAAACATTGAAGTATATCTATACAGTGTGAGGCAGTAAACAACTGATACATTGAAGGATATCTATACAGTGTGAGGCAGTAAACAACTGATACATTGAAGGGTATCTATACAGTGTGACGCAGTAAACAACTGAAACATTGAAGGATATCTATACAGTGTGACGCAGTAAACAACTGAAACATTGAAGGATATCTATACAGTGTGACGCAGTAAACAACTGAAACATTGAAGGATATCTGTACAGTGTGAGGCAGTAAACATTGAAACATTGAAGGATATCTATATAGTGTGACGCAGTAAACAACTGAAACATTGAAGGATATCTATACAGTGTGAGGCAGTAAACAACTGAAACATTGAAGGATATCTATACAGTGTGACGCAGTAAACACCTGATACATTGAAGTATATCTATACAGTGTGACGCAGTAAACAACTGAAACATTGAAGTATATCTATACAGTGTGACGCAGTAAACAACTGATACAGTGAAGGGTATATATACAGTGTGACGCAGTAAACAACTGAAACATTGAAGGATATCTATACAGTGTGACGCAGTAAACAACTGACACATTGAAGGATATCTTTACAGTGTGACGCAGTAAACAACTGAAACATTGAAGGATATCTATACAGTGTGACGCAGTAAACAACTGAAACATTGAAGTATATCTATACAGTGTGACGCAGTAAACAACTGATACATTGAAGTATATCTATACAGTGTGACGCAGTAAACAACTGAAACATTGAAGTATATCTATACAGTGTGACGCAGTAAACACCTGATACATTGAAGTATATCTATACAGTGTGACGTAGTAAACAACTGAAACATTGAAGTATATCTATACAGTGTGACGCAGTAAACAACTGATACATTGAAGGGTATATATACAGTGTGACGCAGTAAACAACTGAAACATTGAAGGATATCTATACAGTGTGACGCAGTAAACAACTGAAACATTGAAGGATATCTTTACAGTGTGACGCAGTAAACAACTGAAACATTGAAGGATATCTATACAGTGTGATGCAGTAAACAACTGAAACATTGAAGGATATCTATACAGTGTGACGCAGTAAACATTGAAACATTGAAGGATATCTATACAGTGTGACGCAGTAAACAACTGAAACATTGAAGGATATCTATACAGTGTGACGCAGGAAACAACTGAAACATTGAAGGATATCTATACAGTGTGAGGCAGTAAACAAGTGAAACATTGAAGGGTATCTATACAGTGTGACGCAGTAAACAACTGAAACATTGAAGGATATCTATACAGTGTGACGCAGTAAACAACTGAAACATTGAAGTATATCTATACAATGTGACGCAGTAAACAAGTGAGACATTGAAGGATATCTATACAGTGTGACGCAGTAAACAACTGAAACATTGAAGGATATCTATACAGTGTGACGCAGTAAACAACTGAAACATTGAAGGATATCTATACAGTGTGACGCAGTAAACAACTGATACATTGAAGTATATCTATACAGTGTGACGCAGTAAACAACTGATACATTGAAGGGTATATATACAGTGTGACGCAGTAAACAACTGATACATTGAAGTATATCTATACAGTGTGACGCAGTAAACAACTGATACATTGAAGGGTATATATACAGTGTGACGCAGTAAACACCTGATACATTGAAGTATATCTATACAGTGTGACGCAGTAAACAACTGAACATTGAAGGATATCTATACAGTGTGAGGCAGTAAACAAGTGATACATTGAAGTATATCTATACAGTGTGACGCAGTAAACAACTGATACATTGAAGGGTATATATACAGTGTGACGCAGTAAACACCTGATACATTGAAGTATATCTATACAGTGTGACGCAGTAAACAACTGAAACATTGAAGGATATCTATACAGTGTGAGGCAGTAAACAAGTGATACATTGAAGTATATCTATACAGTGTGACGCAGTAAACACCTGATACATTGAAGTATATCTATACAGTGTGACGCAGTAAACACCTGATACATTGAAGTATATCTATACAGTGTGAGGCAGTAAACACCTGAAACATTGAAGTATATCTATACAGTGTGACGCAGTAAACAACTGATACATTGAAGTATATCTATACAGTGTGACGCAGTAAACAACTGAAACATTGAAGTATATCTATACAGTGTGACGCAGTAAACAACTGATACATTGAAGGATATCTATGCAGTGTGAGGCAGTAAACAACTGATACATTGAAGGATATCTATACAGTGTGACGCAGTAAACAACTGAAACATTGAAGTATATCTATACAGAGTAAACGGTGGTAGCCTAGTGGTTAGCATGCTTGCTGCCGGTCTGGTGATCATGTGTTCGAATCCATATAAAATTGGAAAATTCTGTAAAAAATGGGCTGGTCTTCCCGCTGGAATTTCCAGCCTAAACTGGGTATCAGGAAATTGTCTGGGTAGTACAGACAGCTAAAGTGATATTCACTTCATCGCTCATCCGATGCGCTTTGTATATAGACATATGGGTCTAGCACATATACCTGATACTCGTGAAGAAATGGAAGAGGGTACTTTAGCATTTCATGTATACAGACCTCACACTAACTCATCATCTCCATTTGAGGCCAACGCCTTGTTAAATACTCGTCAAGACATGGAAGGGGCACTTTACCATTTCATGTGTACAGACCTTAGACTGCCAGTCTCTCTGGCCGAGGGGTTACGACACTTTCTCCGTAATCCCGTTTATCACGCAGAGTCTCGTAAGCGGGCGAGAGCTGGCAGCGGTTCGACCCTGCGGAATAACAGAGCCGGCCGCTCAGAAAGCAATGGCAAACTACTGAGCGTAATCTTGCCAAGAGATCAACAGACAGCTGAAAGATGCTGCTGTTGACAGCTAAGTCCTGTAAAGGATACGCAAAAACATTTAGACCTTAGACTAATTCGTCATCTCCATTTGAGGCCCACGCCTTGTTAAAGGTATAAGCTATCTTACTTTTTTCTGTTCAATGTTGTTAGTACTATGAGATGAGCTTTCCGTTCTGGTTATTAATTGGACTCTGAACACTTGTTACCTAGCCCACTTCTGCTCCAGACAGTTATTATGTTAAATCATTTAAACCTGTATAAGCAGGTGGGCTGGCCAGTTTTCCTTCCTTTCTGTATTTCGCCCCCCCCCCCCCCCCCCCAAAACAAAAAAAAACAAAAAAAAAATTACTAGAATATTCTGGAAATTATTCGGTGTCAGTGTTATGAGTCTTTGTTGACCACAGAGTTGAGTGTTTAGGGAAAACGAGTCCTGCCACTTATGGGGACTGGACTGGCAATTATTTTACTGCTAGCCAAAGAAAATAACGAGTAACTTTCGAAAATAATCCTTATAGCATAAGGAGGATAGCAGCATGCTAGCCAAAGAAAATAACCATTTAACATGCGAAAATAACCGGTATAGCACGGTAAGGTCGACGGAAGTTATTTTGAAGACTATTGTGTTCTCAATGCTGTCGGGTTCATGGAGGTTGTCAATATTGAGAGTTTAAAGTCATGTGAAACCACCAGAATTTTCACAAGAACAACATTACTGGAAAATACACATAATATAGTGATTAAATGAAGCCTATGATACATTTTATCTTAAATCGTAAAATAGAACCACGTTCAAATCTTATGTGCTGTAACGATAAGCGTGGGCGGTCATGCTTCACCATCTCACTCGATCACCAGAGTCGTGGATCAGCTCCGTATTCCTGTCTCGACCGTACCATGTGGCCAAGCCATCCAGGTATTTACTTCATCTGCCTTTCCCTTGTTCTCTTCCTCTCGATCTTGCCAGTTGTCACCAAGTTCTCCAATTTATTTCTTCTCTTAACGTTACCAAACATTCTTGACTGTCTACGTCTAATTTCTCTAATTAGTTTATGGTTTTCATTTGTTTCTTGTAGGACTTGGTCATTGGTTTTTCTGTTTGTCCGTGGTATTCTTTGCATTTTCCTCAAAACCCACATTTCAACAGTCATCAGATGTTTTTCAGCCTGTTTGCTCACTGTCCACGCTTCACATCCATACAAAAGCACATGTTCTATGTAACACTTCAACACTCTTTTTCACGTTGCAAATGACATCTTTTTATAGGTCAGTATGTTTTCCATCTTGCAAAAGGCTACCTTCGCCATGGCTAATTCTTGTTCTAATCTCTTCAAGGCATTCCCATCAGATGTTATGACTGTTCCGGGATAATTGTTTACTTGCTTAAAAATATTCCCATTTGCTTGTATATTGCATTGTGGTATTTCCTTCTTCATAGTGACGATCATAATCTGTGTTGTCTTACAATTTAATTCCAACCCTGGTTGTTCACTGTGTGCAACAACCACATCTACTAAATGTTGTAGATATGCTAACGTGGTTAACAAATATCGGGCAGAAGTCGCATGTGTCAGCTGAATGGCGTAAATATCGTTGTTATGCTGAAAGCAAGCACAACACAATTACGTCCTATACAAAATTATATGAGACTAATACAGGAATAAGAAACAAAAATTTGTAGTATTAGCAGTCTGATTGGTTAAACCATTAAGAAATCGATTCGTTTATTTTGTAAAGTATTTCAAATCTGATTTCCCGAAAGAGAGGCACACGTGGCTGAGGGTTAAGATATTGGCCTCATTTATTATACGACCTGGTGTTTATCCCTCTATAATGCGCTCGGGTTTTGTCTGTCGGTGGTAAAATAAAATTCAAATCCGTAGGCTGTGCGACGAACGCTTGGGCAAGCAACTTTTATGCTGCCGCCAGGAAAACCGCCCCAGCAGACAAAGCAATGGTACAAATGTGACATGGATATTGTTATTTTAGTTAGTTTCTTATGGAAACTTAGACCCTAAATGGTGCCCTTTTTAAAAAAACAATTCAGCTGTAACAAAAATTGCAACAGCTCATGAGATTAATATTAAATCAAAGTTGCAAAGTTTACACAGGTGAGCGAGTGCACACAAACGTACACAGACCCAAAACGCACACCAACACACACACACACAAACACACACACACACACACACACACACACACACATTCTTGCACACATATGCATGCAGAGGCACGAAAATGCCTTGCGTACATGCACACGCGCCTGCGTGCAAGCACTCGCCACACACCTTTTCAATCATTGAAAGAAAGTGTTAATGATTCGTTATGCTCGTAATCGCAAACGGTTCCTTGCATGGCACATCATAATGATGATAAATCACTAGGTATGGAGTCATGGGTGGCCGGAAGTGTTCACGTGTACACAAAAATTGCATAATTTAAGTTGGGTATGGTTGATTGTGGTAAAAATGTATGTATGACTTGTATGTGATTGATTTGAGAGAGAGAGAGAGAGAGAGAGAGAGAGAGAGAGAGAGAGAGAGAGAGAGAGAGAGAGAGAGAGAGAGAGACAGACAGACGACAGACAGACAGACAGACAGACAGACAGACAGAGTCAGAGCGAGACAGAGACAGAAGGATACGGAGACAGAAAGAGACAAAGACAGAAAGAGACAATGGAAAACACAGACACGCACACACAAACACACACACATACACTCACAGATAGATAGAGAAGAGAGAGAGAGAGAGAGAGAGAGAGAGAGAGAGAGAGAGAGAGAGAGAGAGAGAGAGAGGAGAGAGAGATGACGGAAACAGCAACCTTCCCAAAAGGTACCTAGTAGTTCAGTGGTTCTCAACCGGTGGGGAATCCCCCCCCCCCCGGGGGTGAATTTTAGGGTTTCCGGGGGGGGGGGGGGGAATTAAGATTATTTCAAGATCGCGTTAATACAAGAACTGAGTACTTTATACTGTACGATTCTGTAAGTCTCACCCTTCTAAAATTCAATTTATAAAGTAAGTAGACCCACAAATCATGTTGTATGTGGATGTCTAGACTTGTTTTAGTATGTGCTATTAAATTTAGCTTCAAATATTACATATACTGTGTAGGGGCGGGGGCGAGATTTTTAGGTAGGAAATATGAAAGGGGGGAATGACGTTCTGAAAATATGGTGAAGGAGGGCACGGGCCAAATTTTTAGGTAGGAAATACGAAAGGGGGGGGGGGGGATGACGTTCTTAAAATATGGTGAAGGGGGCACGGGCTAAAAAAGGTTGAGAACCACTGTAGCAGTTAGCGAGTTTATTATGACTACGTACGCCATGACCCTTCTATACACATGTCACACCTTCCGTGCAGCTGTTACAGCAGTTTGGCAGTCGACTTGGTGAACAAAAATGAATACAACAACTGGAACAGACTGCGTAAAATAACGCCAGAAGTACAGCGACATGCACTGATTTGCACCGATAAAAGACAAAGTTAGGAAGTACACATTAGACTACACACTAGACAGACAAAGGAAAACTGGAACGTTTTGCGCACACTGGGATTGGAACCTGCTCCTTCCAAATGAGGATAGTACTAGCCTGGAGGAACAAGTTTACGAGGACGATTGGCCAATTAGAATTGTTGTCTTTATTACTTACGTTTGTTCAATCTATTGCCTCGAGGGATTCCGACCATGGTTCTTTAGCAGCGGGGCAGAATACGTTAAAGGGATATAACTGCACATCTCGCAGTTGGGTTAATAGATGGGATGTAGCGACTTAAGAAAGCATTTATGCGATTGCAGATGTATCAGCAATTGACGTATGGTGCGTTACTCGGTTCAGAATGAGCTCACCATGCTGTGCTCCTTCTATGCATTGATGCATTGCGTTGAGGTCTTTTTATAATTAAATACCTAAAATATTACAACCTCTGCCTAACCTTAGCCAGTCCATGGGTACTGTACACCATACCTTAGTTACATTCCACTATGCCTTTCCGATATGTAGTTTCACTACTGGTCTTGCACAATCACATGGTTTGTGAGCTTGGAGAGAAGAGACAGGACATTTGTGTGAACATAACACGGTCAGATGTCCACCCAGCTAGGTTCAGATGTTCACTCAGTCCCATAAAATAGGTTCCAGTCGAGTGTCTAAAAGAGTGTCTCGGATGGAAAGGCGGCGAGGAATTGAGGTGGATACCCAACCTCAGTGTGTAGTTGATATAAAAAATGTGAAGAAAACATTTCGTACCTCTGTCCGCGTCTGGCGTTCGTTGTCTCGGATGGCTGTGTGAGGTGCAGCCAATCGGGAAACTTCCCAGCCGACGCAAGTTAGCGAGGCAGGCGTTTTGAGAATGCGACCGCAGCGCGAAGCCAGAGTCGTGGTTTGAGCGGGCGAAAGAGCAAATTTTGTACGACCGTTCGACAAAGTCTCGATAAGCGCCCCCCCCCCCCTCTCTCTCTCTCTCTCTCTCTCTCTCTCTCTCTCTCTCTCTCATCTCTCTCTCTCTCTCTCTCTCTCGATGAGTAGTGGGCCTGCAGTCAGTAAGCTGGCATAGCTTGTTAGTCAGTCCTACCTGGCGTAGCTTGAAAGCTTGCCGGTAGGCGTCCGGTGGTTTTGCGTGTATCACCGGGTACGGAGGGAGCTCGCTAAGCGATTACTAATCTTGGCCTGCATGTTCGTGAATAGTCCGTCTGTGCGATAGATATGCGATAGATATATAGTTCTGACTATAAACGATGCCGACTAGCAACCCCAGTGATAAAGTGAAGCGAAATTGATAGCAAATCCATGCACAAGTCCGAATCGTTTGAAAGGTGCCACTATATGCTTGGTCCAGACACTTGTTCTGAGGCTCTCACCTAAGGGATATCGCTGAACGCCTCTAAGTCAATAATCCCGCGGATGTGAGTGCCTGGCCGTGAGATTCTGAGCCGCCAGCACCTGCAACCAACTTCGTGAGAGTTACCAAAGGTAGAAAAAAAAAAACGTCCCAGGGCACGCAATGGAATATTGCTCGGCTAGCAAACCCATTACGAGGAAAGTCCGTATCTTAAGCACTATCAAACGTGGAAAAACGTCGCTTACTGACGGAGTAGAAGTGGCAGTCAAAGCCAGACGTTGTTACAGACACAATGCGGCAAATATAGAAATAGTTAAAGACACAATGCAGCTAATATAGAAAAACTAAAAGAGGCTAACTGCAAAGGAATAATAAAAGACAGAGATAGTCAAAGACACAATTAGGGCAGAGAGAGTAGAATTAATCGTCTGTCTGCGACTGAAGGAGTTTAAAACACAGGGACTGAAAGAGACTAGAACATTGTCTGGGACTGATGGAGACTAGAACACTGTCTGGGACTGATGGAGTCTAGAACACTGTCTGGGACTGATGGAGTCTAGAACACTGTCAGGGACTGATGGAGTCTAGAACACTGTCTGGGACTGATGGAGTCTAGAACATTGTCTGGGACTGATGGAGTCTAGAACACTGTCTGGGACTGATGGAGTCTAGAACACTTTCTGGGACTACAGAGTCTAGAACATTTGGACTGATGGAGTCTAGAACACTGTCTGGGACTGATAGAGTCTAGAACATTGTCTGGGACTGATGGAGTCTAGAACATTGTCTGGGACTGATGGAGTCTAGAACACTGTCTGGGACTGATGGAGTGTAGAACACTGTCTGGGACTGATAGAGACTAGAACACTGTCTGGGACTGATGGAGTCTAAAACATTGGGACTGATGGAGTCTAGAACACTGTCTGGGACTGATGGAGTCTAGAACACTGTCTGGAACTGATGGAGTCTAGAACATTGGGACTCATGGAGTCTAGAACACTGTCTGGGACTGATGGAGTCTAGAACACTGTCTAGGGCTGATGGAGTCTAGAACACTGTCTGGGACCGATGGAGTCTAGAACACTGTCTGGGACTGATGGAGTCTAGAACACTGTCTGGGACTGATGGAGTCTAGAACACTGTCTGGGACTGATGGAGTCTAGAACATTGGGACTGATGGAGTCTAGAACACTGTCTGGGACTGATGGAGACTAGAACACTGTCTGGGACTGACGGAGTCTAGAACACTGTCTGGGACTGATGGAGTCTAGAAACACTGTCTGGGACTGATGTGAGTCTAGAACACTGTCTGTGGACTGATGGAGTCTAGAACACTGTTTGGGACTGATGGAGTCTAGAACACTGTCTGGGGCTGATGAAGTCTAGAAAACTGTCTGGGACTGATGGAGTCTAGAATATTGGGACTGATGGAGTCTAGAACACTTCTGGGGCTGATGGAGTCTAGAACACTGTCTGGGACTGATGGAGTCTAGAACATTGGGACTGATGGAGTCTAGAACACTGTCTGGGACTGATGGAGTCTAGAATACTGTCTGGGACTGATGGAGTCTAGAACATTGGGACTGATGGAGTCTAGAACACTGTCTGGGACTGATGGAGTCTAGAACATTGGGACTGATGGAGTCTAGAACACTGTCTGGAACTGATGGAGTCTAGAATACTGTCTGGAACTGATGGAGACTAGAACACTGTCTGAGACTGATGAAGTCTAGAAGACTGTCTGGGACTGATGGAGTCTAGAACACTGTCTGGGACTGATGGAGTCTATAACACTTTCTGGGACTACAAAGTCTAGAACATTGAGACTGATGGAGTCTAGAACACTGTCTGGGACTGATGGAGTCTAGAACATTGGGACTGATGGAGTCTAGAACACTGTCTGGGACTGGTGGAGACTAGAACATTGTCTGAGACTGACGGAGTCTAGAACACTGTCTGGGGCTGATGGAGTCTAGAACATTGTCTGGGGCTGATGGAGTCTAGAACATTGTCTGGGACTGGCGGAGTCTAGAACACTTTCTGGGACTTACGGAGTCTAGAACATTGTCTGGGACTGATGGAGTCTAGAACACTGTCTGGGACTGATGGAGTCTAGAACACTGTCTGGGACTGGTGGAGTCTAGAACATTGTCTGGGACTAACGGAGTCTAGAACATTGGCACTGATGGAGTCTAGAACACTGTCTAGGACTGGTGGAGACTAGAACACTGTCTGGGGCTGATGGAGTCTAGAACATTGTCTGGGACTGACGGAGTCTAGAACATTGGGACTGATGGAGACTAGAGCATTGTCTGGGACTGATGGAGACTAGAACACTGTCTGGGACTGACGGAGTCTAGAACACTGTCTGGGACTGATGGAGTCTAGAACACTGTCTGGGACTGATGGAGTCTAGAACACTGTCTGGGACTGATGTAGTCTAGAACACTGTCTGGGACTGATGGAGTCTAGAACACTGTCTGGGACTGATGGAGTCTAGAACACTGTCTGGGACTGATGGAGTCTAGAACACTGTCTGGGACTGACGGAGTCTAGAACACTGTCTGGGACTGATGGAGTCTAGAACACTGTCTGGGACTGAAGGAGTCTAGAACATTGTCTGGAACTGACGGAGTCTAGAACACTGTTTGGGGCTGATGGAGTCTAGAACATTGTCTGGGACTGACGGAGTCTAGAACACTGTCTGGGACTGACGGAGTCTAGAACATTGTCTGGGACTGACGGAGTCTAGAACACTGTCTGGGACTGACGGAGTCTAGAACATTGTCTGGGACTGATGGAGTCTAGAACACTGTCTGGGACTGGTGGAGTCTAGAACATTGTCTGGGACTGACGGAGTCTAGAACATTGGGACTGATGGAGTCTAGAACACTGTCTGGGACTGGTGGAGACTAGAACACTGTCTGGGGCTGATGGAGTCTAGAACATTGTCTGGGACTGACGGAGTCTAGAACATTGGGACTGATGGAGACTAGAACACTGTCTGGGACTGGTGGAGACTAGAACACTGTCTGGGGCTGACGGAGTCTAGAACACTGTCTGGGGGTGACGGAGTCTAGAACATTGGGACTGATGGAGACTAGAACATTGTCTGGGACTGACGGAGTCTAGAACATTGGGACTGATGGAGTCTAGAACATTGTCTGGGACTGACGGAGTCTAGAACATTGGGACTGATGGAGTCTAGAACATTGTCTGGGACTGACGGAGTCTAGAACATTGGGAGTGATGGAGACTAGAACACTGTCTGGGGTTGACGGAGTCTAGAACACTGTCTGGGGTTGACGGAGTCTAGAACATTGGGAATGATGGAGTCTAGAACACTGTCTGGGACTGAAGGAGTCTAGAACACTGGGATTGACGGAGTCTAGAACACTGTCTGGGGCTGATGGAGTCTAGAACACTGTCTGGGAATGACGGAGTCTAGAACACTGTCTGGGACTGAAGGAGTCTAGAACACTGTCTGGAACTGATGGAGTCTAGAACATTGTCTGGGGCTGATGGAGTCTTGAACACTGTCTGGGGCTGATGGAGTATTGAACACTGTCTGGGGCTGATGGAGTCTAGAACATTGTCTTGGGCTGATGGAGTCTTGAACATTGTCTGGGACTGATGGAGTCTAGAACATTGTCTGGGGCTGATGGAGTCTTGAACACTGTCTGGGGCTGATGGAGTCTAGAATATTGTCTGGTACTGATGATGTTATTGTCGCTGAATATAGAATAAGTTCAGAATCGGATGTGATCCTCTGTTAGGTTAGCTATTTATAATGTGTGTGTGTGTGGGGGGGGGGGGGGGGGGTGGTGTGCGGGGTTTGGGGGGGGGGGTGAGTGTATGTGTGGGGGTGGGGTGGAGGATGGGTGGGAATGGGTGTGGTGTGTGTGTGGTGTGTGTGTGTGTGTGTGGGGGGGGGTGTGCGGGGTTTGGGGGGGGGTGAGTGTATGTGTGGGAGTGGGGTGGGGGATGGGTGGGAGGGTGTGGTGTGTGTGTGGTGTGTGTGTGTGGTGTGTGTGTGTGTGTGTGTGTGTGTGTGTGTGCGCGCCGTTTCTTCTAAAGCCTCGTCGTGTTGCCCTAGTCGCATATTTATCACTCTGCCTGCCGCTGTGTGACGTTGAAACTGCTAAATACACAAGACAGGTTGTCCTCCTGCTGGTTCCCCGCGCTGTCATAGAGTATTGCCTTATCTGTCAACATCGTAAACATCACAACAAGCTGGGTCCCCGTGGCGCGGCTGGAAGGGAGGCGGGACAGGGACGCCTATTGTCTCTCAACTGTATCAATTGTGTCCAGTTTGGTTCCTTCGCAAATGTCTAATCAATTCAATCTTATTCTGTCGCTATCCCCATCTTCATAAAACTGGCTATATCATTGTCCAATAGGTAAACAATCAACATTATAAATAATAATGCTGTACCGAATATCGGAGTCGGACATCGAACCCACAGCATTCTTAGCGAGTCAGGCGTCATAACCACTTGGCACCGGTGACCTCCAGCAAGAAGTTACTGTGACACACTGTGTCTGTGTCGTGGCACGGCAAGAAGTTACTGTGACACACTGTGTCTGTGTCGTGGCACGGCAAGAAGTTACTGTGACACACTGTGTCTGTGTCGTGGCACGGCAAGAAGTTACTGTGACACTGTGTCTGTGTCGTGGCACGGCAAGAAGTTACTGTGACACACTGTGTCGTGGCACGGCAAGAAGTTACTGTGACACAATGTGTCTGTGTCGTGGCACGGCAAGAAGTTACTGTGACACACTGTGTCGTGGCACGGCAAGAAGTTACTGTGACACAATGTGTCTGTGTCGTGGCACGGCAAGAAGTTACTGTGACACACTGTGTCTGTGTCGTGGCACGGCAAGAAGTTACTGTGACACTGTGTCTGTGTCGTGGCACGGCAAGAAGTTACTGTGACACACTGTGTCGTGGCACGGCAAGAAGTTACTGTGACACAATGTGTCTGTATCGTGGCACGGCAAGAAGTTACTGTGACACACTGTGTCGGGGCACGGCAAGAAGTTACTGTGACACACTGTGTCGTGGCACGGCAAGAAGTTACTGTGACAGTGCATCTGTGTCCTGGCAATGACTGCTGTTAACTAAGACATGTGCTATTTAAATTATTTTACTATTTTGAACTCAAGTGTAGTCTTCTTCTCCTGCTGCGTTCATCCGGTGAGTTTTTTTTTTTCGGACGTGATTGCGTTGTGCCTGTTTACAGCAAAGCTGCGTTCTTGCGCCGTTAGGCCGATACATCCGACTTCTGCGGGTGTTTGTTGACCGGGTTAACCTTCCCGAGTAAGCGTAGTCTATACACGCACTACTATTTCAAGTGCACTGGACTAATTTTGCGTGTGGATTAGCTTTCCCTATTACAAGTATCTATCGCCATCAGGCAAACCCACTCAAACTTCAGAGGTACTTGTAATTTACGCCCCCAAGGAAGAGAAGTCAACATTTTAGTCCAACTGATATGTGTAGGGATTGAACCCGGTATCTTGGCATCAACACATCGGATGCTTAAGAGCGAGCGCTATTATCCATTCGACCACGCTGCCCTCCTTTACTATGTTAACCCAGACAGACATTACCTCAACTCCTTCACTGTCCCACGCCCCCCCCCCCCCCCCCCGCGGGGGCTGCGTGGTCTCGGAGTATGGTGTCCGCCTCGAGTGCTGGAGGTCCCGTTTTCAAGCCCTGGTGATGACCGGGATTTTTTCTCGTGGACTTCTAGTAATAATATTACCCCTGGTCTCTGGGTAGTGAGATCGGACGCCCGTGTGTATTGTTGCGCACGTAAAAATTCCCTTGGCAGTTGGAAATCGAAAAAGAGTAAGTAGCCTAACGGCGCTGTCCGGGCAAAAATTTCGAGTTAAAAATCTACCCAAAGTATTTCAGGATCCTCGCCGGTGCTACGGAGTTCGTGCATTGAGCTGAGTTTCTCCAGACTCAGGTTTGAGTTAGGAGGAGAAAGGAGCACTTATGGGTTGCACCCGTGTGCCGTGATGTTGATCCATCGACTAAACTAAACGACTAAACTAAACTTCACTGCCCCAAACAGACAATACCTCAACTCCTTCACTGTCCCGGACAGACATTACCTCACCTCCTTCAATGTCCCAGACAGACATTACCTCAACTCCTTCACTGTCCCAGACAGGTATTACCTCAACTCCTTCACTGTCCCAGACAGACATTACCTCAACTCCTTCACTGTCCCAGACAGATATTATCTCAACTCCTTCACTTTCCCAGACAGATATTACCTCAACTCCTTCACTTTCCCAGACAGATATTACCTCTACTCATTCACTGTCCCAGACAGATATTACCTCAACTCCTTCACTGTCGAGACAGGTATTACCTCAACTCCTTCACTTTCCCAGACAGTTATTACCTCAACTCCTTCACTGTCCCAGACAGATATTATCTCAACTCCTTCACTTTCCCAGACAGATATTACCTCAACTCATTCACTTTCCCAGACAGATATTACCTCAACTCATTCACTGTCCCAGACAGACATTAGCTCAACTCCTAAACGGTCCCAGACAGATATTACCTCAACTCCTTCACGGTCCCAGACAGGTATTACCTCAACTCTTTCACGGTCCCAGACAGATATTACCTCAACTTCTTCACTGTCCCAGACAGACATTACCTCAGCTTCTTCACTGTCCCAGACAGATATTACCTCAACTTCTTCACTGTCCCAGACAGACATTACCTCAACTCCTTCACTGTCCCAGACAGATATTATCTCAACTCCTTCACTTTCCCAGATAGTTATTACCTCAACTCCTTCACTTTCCCAGACAGTTATTACCTCAACTCCTTCACTGTCCCAGACAGATATTATCTCAACTCTTTCACTTTCCCAGACAGACATTACCTCAACTCCTTTACTGTCCCAGACAGTTATTACCTCAACTCCTTCACTGTCCCAGACAGATATTACCTCAACTTCTTCACTGTCCCAGACAGACATTACCTCAACTCCTTCACTTTCCCAGACAGTTATTACCTCAACTCCTTCACTGTCCCAGACAGATATTATCTCAACTCTTTCACTTTCCCAAACAGACATTACCTCAACTCCTTCACTGTCCCAGACAGATATTACCTCAACTTCTTCACTGTCCCAGACAGACATTACCTCAACTCCTTCACTGTCCCAGACAGGTATTATCTCAACTCCTTCACTGTCCCAGACAGGTATTACCTCAACTCCTTCACTGTCCCAGACAGTTGTTTCATAGAGTAGATAATACGTAGGTGTGCAGGAGTTGTGATAACACCACAATGCGCCTGAAGCAGCAAGAGTCACAGCTGGGACAGTGTGTTCATGCTGTGGATTCGGGGATAATGAGACGCGCAGTTTCATAATTCCCCGACATACCGAATCGAGGGTTAGAAATCACTTACGGTTGATAATGGAAACAGGCCGCTTTGCGTTGATGTCGATGGTATAAGGCACTGGCCGTTCATAATTCAATGGCAAACTTGCGAACTAACATTGCCTAGTAAATTAGAAACAGCCAATAAATGATGGGGTTGATTATTGCGTCCTGTAAAGGACATGCAACTAACTGTACATTAATGTAACGGTGGGCTGGGGACGAAGTATACAGTGTATAAGGTTGTTGTTGTTGTTGTTGTCGTCGTCGTCGTCGTTGTTGTTGTTGTTGTTGTTGTTGTTGTTGTTGTTGTTGTTGTTGTTGTTGTTGTTGTTGTTGTTGTTGTTGTTGTTGTTGTTGTTGTTGTTGTTGTTGTTAATAATCTGGAAGACCGAGTCGTATCTTCGAAGACCGATGTATTGACGTTCAGGTTCTCTGAGCCCCGAGCATGTTCTCCAGAATGCCACGTTCACGGGGAATATGGTGCAACTGTCTCCCTCTCCTCGCATGGTCCAAAAATCAGCGAGAAGTGTAATGCCAGTACAAATCATGTAAACTTCACAAATCATGATGTAGTCTGTTTATGATCAGTGCAGACAATACCGACAGGCTGGAGTTAGGTCTAGTTTGTGTTAGGTCTAGTTTGTTCGTGATCAGCGCAGACCATACCGACAGGCTGGAGTTAAGTCTAGTTTGGTGAGGCCCCCCCCCCCTCACCCAACCCCACCTGACTGGTTCGGGGTACCTCATTGTCAACAGTCTCCAACTCACATCCCTCGGATACATGTAGATGTTAGTCAACAGTCTCCAACTCAAATCCCTCTGATACATGTAGATGTTAGTTAGTTGCATATCCTTTATAGGATATCACGGTAAACCCCGGCATTTTTTTTTTGGTGGCGGTTTGTGATTTCTTGGCAAGTTTAAGTTCAGTAGTTTGCCATTTCTTTCTTAGCGACCGGCACTCATACCATTTTGTGAAATTCAACGATAGGCGGTCTGATGCCAAATCGCCCGCTGCCATGTTTCAAATCGCGTCCGTAACATCTTCGCCACAGAGACGAGTGTATGGGGTGACCATTAAACATGTCATGGATTACATGTACAGAAGGGGTTACAGCCAAGAATGCCCCGTGGAACGCAAGAAATGTTATATTGTACGCAGTGGATTGAAACAAGAAATGTTATATTGTACGCAGTGGATTGAAGCAAGAAATGTTATATTGTACGCAGTGGATTGAAGCAAGAAATGTTATATTGTACGCAGTGGATTGAAGCAAGAAATGTTATATTGTATGCAGTGGATTGAAGCAAGAAATGTTATATTGTACGCAGTGGACTGAAGCAAGAAATGTTATATTGTACGCAGTGGATTGAAGGAAGAAATGTTATATTGTACGCAGTGGATTGAAGCAAGAAATGTTATATTGTACGCAGTGGACTGAAGGAAGAAATGTTATATTGTACGCAGTAGATTGAAGCAAGAAATGTTATATTGTACGCAGTGGATTGAAGCAAGAAACGTTATATTGTATGCAGTGGATTGAAGCAAGAAATGTTATATTGTACGCAGTGGACTGAAGCAAAAAATGTTATATTGTACGCAGTGGATTGAAGCAAGAATGTTATATTGTACGCAGTGGATTGAAGCAAGAAATGTTATATTGTACGCAGTGGATTGAAGTAAGAAATGTTATATTGTACGCAGTGGATTGAAGCAAGAAATTTTGTATTGTACGCAGTGGATTGAAGCAAGAAATGGTATATTGTATGCAGTGGATTGAAGCAAGAAATGTTATATTGTACACAATGGATTGAAGCAAGAAATGTTCTGTTGTACATACTGGGTTGAAGCAGACAACGTTCTATCTGACACAAAGACTTCAATTAGACATATAAAAGGCTAAATCACAGATCACAAAACACGCAAGCTTCCAAATGAACAATAAACATTCCCGACTGTAATAATACGCGGCGTGTGATTGTTCGTCAAACTTGTAAACTCCAGGCAGGGGTGTATCAGATACGGAAAGAAATACCACTTGTCATTGGGCAGCAGTTAATTAAGACAACAGTACTTACAGGATACCCCTGCTTACCCGGCCATTGGTCATGTGTTCGAATCTCAATCTGGAGAGAACCGTGGTCGTCTCAGGGTCAGAAGGTACCAGGTTCCATCTCAACAAAGTTGTGTTGTTGTTGTTGTCGTCGTTTTTGTTATTGTTGTTGTTGTTGTGCTCCTGTTGCTGTTGGTGCTGTTATTGTCTTCCACTTATACCGTTAGGCGTCGTGGGGAGGGGAAGTTCTAGCGCCTGTGACTAGCACCTTTATATCCAATTTCCTCCATGATTCAAAAGCAGTATCTTTTCTAGGATCAAGTAAATTCCCTACCGGTTTGCTAGACCTGTCATAGGTTCCTTACCTATTTGACCCTTTTATATTTGCTACTACCACCATGTCACACTAACCACTGGATGCCCACTGACGAGCTACAAGCTACGCCAGGCAGCGACTGACCGGAGAGATAAGCTTATCTAGTTAGACCTCGCAGCCTCTAAGAACCTCACAGCCTCTAAGACACCCGAAGCCTCTAAGAACCTCGCAGCCTCTAAGAACCTAGCAGCCTCTAAGAGCCTCGCAGCCTCTAAGAACCTCGCAGCCTCTAAGAACCATGCAGTTTCTAAGAGAAGCTCCCGCGTGGACTCCTGAGAGCTGAGAATCATGCACTGATATCCCCCTGACCTTCTCTCTACGACGGGGAGCCGAAGACACATCTTTCCAAATGTGCTCATTCCAATTACTTTACTCTTTAGAGTCCCGTAATGCCATTTTTCTCACTACCTCGCCATGGCGGGAGTGAGCAAGTTACGCCTGCTGTCTTCCTTGAAAGTGATGGGAATGATTCCAAGAAACATTCGTATCTAACGATGCCACGTCTTCCTGATCTCTCGGCATATCTCTAGACTGAAACATCTCAATTATATATAACCAAGGCTGAAGAAGCAGGCTGAACGAGGTGCAAACTTTGTTTCTCTCTTCTCCCCCCCCCCCCACCCCCCCCCCCCCCCCCCACTACATATCAGAGACTGAAGAACTGACAAAATTAACCGTCACAGTTGTTTGAGAAGAACACTGATGACAAGGGTGGTTGCTGAAAGAAGAGATGGGGACCGACCATCAGGAAGATAGATCCAGGACATTGCAGACTTCTTGGACATGACAATGCCTGAAGCTTGGTTACTAACGAAAGGCCGAGTATCTTTCCAGCGGGCCGTTATGAGATGACATTTTGCAGAAGACCTGATACGTGACAGCGTGTAAGCGGTCCAGTTTACAGGTATCTCTGCTACTTGACACCTTTATTACCACCTGGTGCTCACACTCGAACCCCGCCACGTACACATGCACATTTTCTGTGCTGTTCCTGCTTCGCGTGACACATTGTGTGTGTGTGAAAATCAGAAGAGCTAAAACCCTCACATAAATATGTTAGAAAGAAACAATTCACATCAAACATTCACATGTACAGGCCATTTGAACTGGCAGACAGTTAGATGCACAATTACATCAACAATACGTATACTTTCTATACAAGTTTCAATTCGTAAAAGTGGCATCTGTCTATCTGTCCGTCTGTCTGTCTGATCGGCTGTCTATCTGTCCGTCTGTCTGTCCGTCCGTTCGGCCGATTAATGACATATCCGTTGATCTGTTTTGTGTTCTTTCGTCCATTTATCCATCCATCCATCCATCCATCCATCCATTCATCCATCCATCCACCCACCCATCCATCCATTCATCCATTCACATCCATCCATCTCTCACCCCCCCCCCCCCCGGGTCTTCCGTCTGTTCTGTCAAGCTGCCTGCAAACTATCCGGACGGTTTATCAGATGTCGGTCGCTCTTTAAGCCAGTCTGTGTGCACTTCATATGTGAATTTATATTGCCTCTAAGTCTGTACGTGCATTTTAGGCACTAAATATCTGTGCGTATATATCTGTGACGTATATGCACCTCACACCCCCTACCCCGCCCACACCTAACAAATATTGGCTGCCTTCGCATGCACTAGAAACAGTATTATATTCCCCTCCCCCCACCCCTCTCTTTGTTTCTCCGATAATAGTATGCACAATAAAATTGACATCTCGTGCACGACGACAACCAACCGCTTGCCAGGTGCGTTGAAAGCTGCTGCCTCACTACCAAACTATATGTGTGTGCGTGCGTATGTGTGCGAACGAGCGCCCACCTCGTTGCCTTCTGAGTACTAAGTGCTACTTGAAGCAACTTTAAAGGCCTGGAATATGCCCTCTCCTCCCTCCCTTGTTTTTCCCTTCCCTCCGTGGAAAAGATCAATGAAGCTATCTGGAGTTCGTAGCACCCCACAGAGTCCTGCAAACCAGAACGTAGTCATGCTAGACGTCCGACTTTCCGTGAATTCCTGACCTACAAGAAACCACTGCAAGAGCCTAAGATTAAACATATTTGACTGGTTGTGTACGCCCTCAGAATCGAGAGGGGTTAAACGGTCGTTTGCTTACTTACCTACACACTTACTAACTTAAATACTGACTTATTCACTTACTAACTTAAAGACTGACTAATTCATTTACTAACTTAAATAATGACCTAGTCACTTACTAACTTAAATACTGAGTTATTCACTTACTTTCTTAAATTCTATTTACTCATCTACTTACTTAAATACTTACTTACTCACTTACTTAAACACTTGCTTACTCACTTATTTAAATACTTACTCACTTACTTACTCACTTACTTACTTAATCACTTACTTACTCACGTACTTACTTCAATACCTACTAAGTCACTTGCTTAAATACTTATTTACTTACTTAATTACTCTTTTACTTAAACACTTATTACTTCTCCTTCTTCTGCGTTCGTTCGGAATGTTGGTTTAGACGTAATTGTGTTGTGCCAGTTTGCAGCAGAGCTGCGATACTTGCCCCTTTTGACGGGTAATTTTATATTATTTACACACTTATTTAAATACGTAATTACTTACTTAATCAGACTTTTACTTACTTAAATACTTAGTTACTCACTTAAATGCTTACCTACTTAAATACTAACTAATGTACTTACTTACTTAATTATTTGCTTTCTTAATTAGTTATATGCTCACCTCCTTACTTACTAACATAGTTATTTATTTACTTATATACTTATTTACTACTTATTTACTTAATTACATGCTTAATATACCCCTTAAGAAGCCACGTTAAATGAGAGTGACGTAGGCAATTTATTGTGGGTGTCTTAGAGATGTGAGCAGATTTATAATGCTAGCATAATGAAGCTCAGCTCATTCATCACAGCTGCCTACGTCAGATGTCGGTATAGTAAATTAGACAATGTACGCAGACAGACAGACAGACAGACAGACAGACAGACAGACAGACAGACAGACAGACAGACAGACAGACAGACAGACAGACAGACAGACAGACAGACAGACAGACAGACAGACAGACATAATGGTATTTGCCAAAGACAAGAATGTAATCGGGCGATGATGTTATAATTATTTTGCATTGGCCTGGTGAAAGTCCGCTTGACAAGTGAGTGTGCACGTGTCTCAGATGTTGAAAGACAATCAACTGCTCCGGTTTTCCACAATTTTCGACTTTCGGCGACTGTGATTCCTTCATTTATAGTGTAAACGGAGTTTTTCTAGTGTATCATGCTTTTCATTTTACTCATAAGTATTTGAATCCTGGTTAAAACGGCATTGTTAACTGATTCCGTGTTCAACAAACAGTAGGTTTGGACCAAACATGGAGCACCGTCACATGACAAGTATTGTCATGTAAATTACCATTCATTGAGCATTGAAATTACGGAAGATAAGACGAAACAAAACAAATATACACGATGACCCTAGTATGGAGGTATAGTGTCATTCTGTCTACATGAGAGGTCACATTTACAATATATCATCCTTCGGCGCTGAATCGATTAAAATTGCTCAGTGTGTGTGTGTGTGTGTGTGTGTGTGTGTGTGTGTGTGTGTGTGTGTGTGTGTGTGTGTTGTATTCTACCCCATCATTTGTGAACTGATTGTTGTACCGTCGTTTCCATAACACCTGGGCATAATATAGTGCTATAGTGAGTTCACAAATGTTTGCCCCGTAAAAAAATCCATAACTCAGTAACCAACTGGGGTACAAAGATGATATTTAGCTTATTACTTTATTATTATGTACACTCAACACAAAAATTTTGTTCTGGAGATTGTACAGCAGATCTCAATGTTTGCTACGGTACATAATTTATGGGTCAGAGCTGAAGTGCATATTATGAAATATATTGCATCTGCACATGGAAACATCAGTGCTCAAGGGAATTTCCTTACGAGAAACACGTCACATCGTGGACAGAAGTGCTCAGGGGTCATTATCCGAACTGACGTGCAATAAGTTAAAACAAGTTTGTTGGCATGAATTCAATACATTTCCGCAAAAACACCAACAACAACAAAACGTCACCGCTTTCCGTGATTTCAGCTGCCTTTGGATCTATCAAAGACATATTCCTTGGGTGGGAGTAAATATAAGACAGAAAGAAAAATTTCATAACGATGCAATAGATCCTTCTGTTTTTAAGGAAAAAAAAATTAACTTGAATGAGGGCAACCATTTGTGAACGCACTATAGGCCAGTTTTGTCGTATCCAAATTGTAATATAAAGCTGATATAGTCACTTCACGTAGGTTATTTAAAAGCGAAAAGACCCTTTGACGTGCTCTACGACTATGGAATGTATGATGCTAACCCAATGTTAGTATTTCACGGACAAGAGATCTAACTAGCGTTGCCCATCTACTCTTGTGCAGTAATTCTCCTCCAATACGCAACTTCTAGTGGCTTCATCCTATGTCCTTATAAGGAAACCTAACAGACACAATAATGCAGTCAATAAAAATGAAGATGTGCCCACATATGAAGATGCGGATACAGCGAGGAAGTGAGCGGGGATTTTTGGTGTCACTTAACGCGTGAAGAAAACTAAAGGTGGAAGTGCGGCCGCGCTGCAGCTGGTGGTGCCATCTGCGTGGATGCTGTTTCTTGGCTGCTGAGGTAGGAGACGAGGTAGAAGGCAGATAAGTAACCTTCAAACAGAGATTAACCCTCAATGACGACAGAAATAAAACGTCTTTCGTAAAACAGCTTCCAAAGACAGGTTTCTAAGAACAAAACAATTTATATCTCCGAGTTCTTTGCACCAGTGGTCAAATTCAGACCTAACTAAGACCGCGTGAAATCAGAGTTACCTGCTAAAAGACCGAAGGCCGGTATCTCTGGGGCCTATATTGTCAACTCTTTGTGACTGCGGAGACTTGTATTCGGAGCTGATATCTTTGATCAAAATTGTGTTTTTGTTCTGTCCTCCATTTAATAATTCATTAAAATAAAATTATTCCACCTATAAAATCATATTCCTTCTGGGCATTAGAGTCGAATCTCAGACAATGAATTGGATTTAAACTCATGGAGGAAACATGGTAAAACTAGGCCTAATTTCGATTAGCCATTATACAGTGTTGAATCATGACCTGATGACATCCTATAATACTCCTCCGCGGATGTGAAGGTCGATTGCCGGTCATGTAACCTCGCTGGTTTCTGATCGTGGAGAAGGGCGGGAAAACTCTGCAACACAATCCCGTGGGAATGGCACTTCGACACTGGGTCGGGAGAACAGTCTTTATGCAAACTTACTTCATCTCATCCAGTAACCCCGAAGATGGGTCGCAGAGTGTCCCGGTGAAAGCATAAATAACCCCGTGCGAGGGTCGCAAGAGCGTCATGATGGAAGCGCCAGTAACCATAGTCCCGCCCTCGCTCCCTGATCTGAGCAAGGCACACAAGCATAAAGCTCTACATCCTGCCGAACTGTTATGTTATCAGTGGAGATTTTGTTTTATCTTTCCTCCGTGTTCATTTGGCTGTTCCTTTAAGGAATACCTCTGGTGGCCGAAAGGTTCAAATCAACCGCTTTTACACTACTGGTGCGCTGATAGCGGGGTTCTCCCCCACACCGGTCATTTGGACTTAAAAGTTCACTTCTCGTCCTTGACTTGGGGACGTACATTACAACCACGGTAAAAGTCCAAAGGTCGGAGTGGCCGGGAGGGGGAGGGGGGATTGTAGCAAATACTGAAGGGTTAGTGTGAAACGAGTTTTCTCAACTCCCCGACACATCGAATCCAGGGTTCGAAATCACCCTCAGGCGACTGGGAGGTAGTTTGCCTTGCGTTGACTACGACAGCATGAGGTGTTGGTCGTTCAAAAAGAAATGGCAAACTACTGAATGTAAAATTGCTGAGTAAATCACAAACAGCCAAGAAAGCAAGGAGTTGATTGCGGCGTCTGAAAATGTCATGCAACTAATTGCCGCGCATACAAAGTAAATATCCATTACACTTGTATAGGATATATTTTTAATGACTGTGCAGTATTTGAAAATGTTGCCTGTCCAAGATTTGTATTTACGAATTATGTTCCACGAACTTTGCAGAGGGTGAATACAAAACTTGGACCCGCAATATTATCAAACACTGCACCCGGGAAGGTTAACCCGGTCAACAAATGCCCACAGAAGTCGGATGTGTCGGCCTTACGGCGCAAGAACGCAGCTCTGCTGTAAACAGGCACAACGCAATCACGTCCGAAAAAAACTCCGGATGAACGCAGAAGAAGAAGAAGAAGAGAAACACTGCACAGTCATTAAAAATAAACCCTATAAATGTGGCTACTGTCGACGTTATCGAATGGATAAGAGACTCTAGTTCTTAAACTGCCGGTGCGCTTACTGCGGGGTACCACTACATCGGTCAATTGGAATTCAGTGTTGACTTCTCGTTGAGAAAGCAATAACAAACTACTGACAGCAAGATGTCCTAGAATCTCAACCTGCGAAGGACATGCAATAGATGCGCCTTCCATACTGACTAGCTGGCTCGGTGGCGAAGTGCTGAAGGACTCAATTCGTAATCTCGCATGCTGCAATAGTAACACAGCTGCAGTCGATTTGGCAGCAGACCGCCTTGCGTTAGTTTTCACACGATGGTATGGGTGTCGGTCGTTATATATAAGCTACACTAATTACCCCACGCACTGAAGCGAAACAAACACAATAGAAATATTTTCGTCACATTTTTGGTCTTCCGTTTTGATAACACCATTCAGTTTGGGGGGGGGGGGGGCAGCAAAGAGTTACGGCAGCAGACGATAGCCATTCGCTGCATATTGCTTCACGGTGGACTGTGAAGGACATTATTTTCATGAGGTCATGTACTTCATTTTTCAAATTCGTTCTACATACTAAGTGTAGTGAGACTTTACAAACACCATGTGCATATATGTTGCCTTCCGCCGGTTTGTGTATGGTTGACTCCGCTTGCCCTTGTCTAAAAGACAGGCTGCAAGGCGGCATTACACAAAAGCATTTGACAATGTGAAAAACGAAAAATTAAATTACTAAAGCAACTGAACACTGCCGGCAAAGATCTGTGAATAATAAATAACAAATAACGGTAGCAAACTGCAGCCATGAGAATCAACAACCTGATAGTATAAAGAAGGGCGTCAGACAAGGTTGTGTATTGTCTCCTGATTTGTTCTCATTGTACAGTGAACAAATAATGAGTTCTACAGAAAATATGTCAAGGATCCTGGTTGGTGGACATAATATAAACTACTTACGTTATGCTGATGACACCGTCCTGATTGATAACAACAAGTCAGAAGGGTCTACAGGAAATGATAGATACAGTGGTTGTAGAAAGTGACCACCAAAAAAAAAAAAAAATAGGACTTTGATATCAAAGAAACATATTGTGTCTAATTGTGCAATTAAACTAAATACGTTACTTTGGAGCAAGTGCAGAAATTAAGATATCTAGGTACATAGATAACATCAGATGGAAGATGCATTACTGAGATAAAGAACATAATAGGACAAGCAAAAACTGCATTCTGTGAAATGAAGAACGTGTTGTGCAATAAGTCATTGTCCTTGACAGTTACAAAACGAGTTCTTGCATGTTACATATAAATAGTTTTAATAAACGGCTGCGAAATCCTTTACAATTATTAAACAGGCGACAAAATGCCTGGAAGCAATAGAGATGTGGTTTATAGAAGAATGCTGAAAATTAATTGGACAGCCAAAATGAGCAATCTGGACATTTTGAAGGAAGCTAACTCGCAAATACAACCTATCACAAACATCAGAAAGAGGCAATATGGTATGTTTTTGGCCACGTTATGAGAAGATAAAAACTGGAACATGTCGCGACAACCGGAAAGACAACATGAGAAGGTTCTTGACACAGTATGAGATGATTCTCGACAGTCTTGTGTCACGGTAACGAAGGGAGTTAACACACGAACTAATTCATGTCGCCGAAGATCGCAGTTTGTAGTGAGACATGATCGCCCACGCCAGCCGGCACGGCACTGAATGATGATTATACATGTCTGTCAACTTGTTACTATAAATGTTTCTGCCCTGTTACTTGTTACTATAAATGTTAAATTTTTCTGTCCTGTTACTTGTTCTATAAATGTTAAATGTTTCTGTCCTGTTACTTGTTACTATAAATGTTTCTGTCCTGTTACCTGTTACTATAAATGTTAAATATTTCTGTCCCGATACTTATTACTATAAATGTTACATGTTTCTGTCTTGTTACCTATTAATGTAAATGTTAAATGCTTCTGTTCCGTTGCTTGTTACTACGAATGTTTCTTCCCTGTTACTTGTTACTATACATGATAAATGTTTATGTCCTGTTACTAGTTATTGTAAATGTTAAAAGTGTATGTCCTGTTACTTGTTACTATAAATGTTTTTGACCTGTTACTTGTTACTATAAATGTTAAATGTGTCTGTCTTGTTACTAGCTATTATAAATGTTAAATGTTTCTGTCCTGTTACGTGTTACTATAAAGGTTTCTGTCCTGTTACTTGTTACTATAAATGTTAAATGTTTCTGTCCCGTTACTTGTTGCTATAAATGTTTCTATCCTGTTACTTGTTACTATGTTTATGTCCTTATTGTTACTATAGATGTTCATGTCCTACTTGTTACTATAAATAGTTATATCTTGTTACTTGTTACTAGAAATGTATATGTCCTACTTCTTACTATAAATGTAGATGTCCAACGTGCTACTTTAAATATGCCTGCCTACTTGTTACTATAATTGTTTTTTGTCCTGTTACTTGTTGCTGTACATGTTTATGTTCTATTTGTTACTATACATGTTTCTGTCCTACTTGGTACTTTAAATGTCTGTCCTACTTGTTATTATAAAAGTGTATGTCCTACTTGTTACTATAAATGTCTCTGTCCTACTTGTTACTATAAATGTTTCTGTCCTACTTGTTACTATAAAAGTGTATGTCCTACTTGTTACTATACATGTTTCTGTCCTACTTGTTACTATAAATGTTTCTGTCCTACTTGTTACTATAAAAGTTTATGTCCTACTTGTTACTATAAATGTTTCTGTCCTACTTGTTACTATAAAAGTTTATGTCCTACTTGTTACTATAAATGTTTCTGTCCTACTTGTTACTATGTCACAGCTGTTTAAATATTTTACCCTGACTATTACTTTCAATGTTTATCTCCTTGTTCTTACTTGACATGTTTTTGTCATGAGGGTTGCTGGAAATGTTTCTGTTATAGGTATTATTTAATCTAAATGCTACTGCTCTTATTGTTATTTCACACATATTTCTGCACTGTTTGTTACTTGAACTATTTCAGTTCTGGTTGCTGCTTTGACTGTGTCTCTTGTAGCTGTTGTTTCCAGTGATTCTGTCTTAGTTGTTACTTAAACGTTATTTCTTTATTTATTACTTCCAAATTGTCTATGTGTTATTTGTTACTTTAATTGTCTTTGTGCTAGTTGTTACTTTAATTGACTTCGTGTTAGTTGTTACTTTAATTATCTCTGCGTTAGTTGTTACTTTAACTGTCTTTGTGTTAGTTGTTACTTTAACTGTCTTTGTGTTAGTTGTTACTTTAAGTGACTTCGCGTTAGTTGTTACTTTAATTGTCTTTGTGTTAGTTGTTACTTTAATTGTCCCTGTGCTAGTTTTTACTTTAATTGTCCCTGTGCTAGTTGTTACTTTAACTGTATTTGTGCTAGTTGTTATTTTAATTATCTATGTGTTAGTTCTTACTATAATTGTCTCTGTGTTATTTGTTATTTTAATTATCGCTATGCTAGTCGCTACTTTTAAATGTTTTTGATCTTGTTATTAATTTAATTGTTCCATCCCTAGTTGTTGACTTACACGCGCATGTCCTACTTGTTCCAGTAAATATCGCTATTACAGTCGTCGTTTTAACTCCCTCTGTATAGGACAGGTATTACTTTAACCCTCTCCATATCAGTCAGATATTAATTTAACTTCGTCGTGCATCATACATGCATTACTTTATTTTAATCACTATAAGGCGCGTATTACTTTAACCTCGACCCGTGTCAGACAGACATTAATTTAACTATCTCCGTGTTAGACATGTATTACATTGCCTCTGTATCAAACAAGTATTATTTAAAATCTCTCCGTATCAGATAAGTATTACTTTAACTCCGTCCCGCGTCAGGCGGGTAGTGCTTTATCTCATGCTTGTCCCAATATAATGTTTGTTTAAATATATTAGTTGTCTGTGACAGTAAGAATTTGAGAGAGAGAGAGAGAGAGAGAGAGAGAGAGAGAGAGAGAGAGAGAGAGAGAGAGAGAGAGAGAGAGAGAGAGAGAGAAATACGAACTGACAGGAAGACATACATAGAGAACAGAGAGACCGAGAAGAGAGAACAAAGACAGAAGCGAGATCGAGAGAATAAGAAAGACAGACTGGCAAGCGGACGTATACAGTATAGTACACACAGAGAGAGAGAGAGAGAGAGAGAGAGAGAGAGAGAGAGAGAGAGAGAGAGAGAGAGAGAAGAGAGAGCACGAGAGAGACAGACAGACAGACCGATAGACAGACAAGCATACGGACAGATAGAGAGTATTTTTGTTTTAAACTAATGCTAATAATAAATAACAGAATTCGTATCTGTAAGAAACACTAAGTGAGGTGTGGGAGTCCAGGCAGTGTTGTGGCTAGATACTCGCTTCCCGTCAGATGTAGACTTTACAAACGCTAAGTGAGATGTAGATTCTACAAACACTAAGTGAGATGTAAATTTTACAAACGCTAAGCGAGACGTAGATTTTACAAACGCTAAGTGAGACGTATATTTTCCAAACGCTAAGTGAGATGTAGATTCTACAAACACTAAGTGAGATGTAAATTTTACAAACGCTAAGCGAGACGTAGATTTTACAAACGCTAAGTGAGACGTATATTTTCCAAACGCTAAGTGAGATGTAGATGCTACAAAAATTAAATGAGCCAAGGGATATATGGACGCGATTCGTGAGACCCGTTACCCGAGTTCGAAACACAGATGCAACCGATTTGACAGCAGACCGCATCGCGCCGGATTTTAACGTGTTGGTATCGGAGCCGGTCGTCCAGAAATCAATGGCAAACCACTGAACGTAAACTTGCCAAGATATCAACAGCAACAGTACAAGGCTGGTGTTGACAGCGATGTCCTATAAATAGGATTTAAAAAAAAAAAGAAGTGAGATGTAGATTTTACAAACGCACAGTGAGATGTAGATTTTACAAACGTTAAGTGAGATGTCGATTTTACAAACGCTAAATGAGATATAGATTTTACAAACGCTAAGTGAGAAGTACATTTTACAAAAGCTAAGTGAGATGTCGATTTTACAAACGCTAAGTGAGATGTAGATTTTACAAACGCTAAGTGAGATGTAGATTTTACAAACGCTAAGTGAGATGCAGATTTTGCAAACGCTAAGTGAGATGTAGATTTTACAAACGCTAAATGAGATGTAGATTTTACAAACGCTAAGTTAGATGTAGATTTTACAAACGCTACGTGAGGTGTAGATTTTACAAACGCTAAGTGAGATGCAGATTTTATAAACGTTAAGTGAGATGTAGATTTTACAAACAGGAAGGTAAATCTCAGGTATCAGATAACATCGGTGGCGAGGAAACTAAAGCAGTTGGTGAGTTAGATATCTAGAAGTGATAACACTGTTGTCGAGTGATATCAGTAACAGTTGATACATACCTGATGATCTCTGGAAATATGTTGCCATAGATCTACCAAAGAAATTTGTTGCAACGGATTACGGAAAAAGAACATCGCAATAACTAAAATGCTAATGGGAAATATAATGAAAATAATAAGAAATACAATTAAACCAGCAAATGGAGATGTAGTGTATAAAATGAAGAGTAGTTTGCCATTGCTTTCTGAACAAGAAGGCAACGTCCAAGCTGAGGCGTGTAGGAAACGATCACGTTACCTCGTATCATCGTATGGGAATTTTAAGAACGAAATCTATATATGAAAAGAACAAAAGCGCGACAAGAGAAAACAATGAAAGACAAAACTAGAAAAAATAAACTAAACGAAAGACAACACAAGAGACAACACTGAAAGACAACACAAGATGAAACATTGAAAGACACAAGAGAAAGCAATTAAAGACAACAGAATAGAAAACAACGAAATACAACACAAAAGAAAGCAACACGAATCCAGAATACCTGAAAAGTCATGAAAGTAAGTGTTAAATAAATAAAATGAAAAATAAAAGCAGAACAAGGCAAAATACGACATAAGATTTTAAACATAGCTTGTGATATATACAGATATTTATCAAATCTATTTAATTCTTACCTGTATAAAAGTAATCCATGATTCCTGAAAGTAATTCAACCAGTATTTGAGCAGTTCCTGGATGTCCCTGGGAAGACTCCTGGCAATGATGTCATACAACTCACACAAAGGACAACATTAACTCCGAACCTGGTTCCGTGAAAAATTGTTTCTAGAAATCCACCAATTTCAACTAGCGTCTGTATTCGTAATCCGATACTGTTTTATTGGTTTCAATATATTTGACAACAGATTAATATTCGTTGATAAACTCTGTAAGAAATATTAAGTAGAATTTAACTCTTTCAATACTCGGGATCTTATAAAAGACTCATAGTTTGGCCTATGTGCTCTTAGAATCGATAAAAAAAAGTTTCACGATGTGCACAAGCATTGCTTTCTGTTCTGTTCTCTCGAAAATTATAAGACTTTTGGATCCGGTGAGAAATCTATATATTGTGAAATAATCACGCTGGTCAAAACTGATAGAAATAATTAGGTCCCCACTTTAACTCCTCACGTAAGGAATGCTATGCGTCTGGCTTCTCTTAATGGCTTTATTTAGACAGAAACAAAACTCACCGACCCGCAGGTGATATTTAGAACCTCAGGTGTATTTAGAATAATGTGCACAACTCCGAGATTAGGGAATAGTAATGCTATATAATCGAGAAGTATCCACGGTAAACGAAATGTGTTCGCGTCTTTATTAAGTTTTACAGAAGCACAGTTTGTTGTTTAACACGCACGCCATATTGTTGCACCGCACACACTACACACTTGAGGAATATTCCAAAGAATCGAAACAATATTGTCGTTTTCCTGGCGATGTTTCAGCTGTAATTATGTTGAAGTTTCTGGCAGTGTAGTTGATTTTGTATCAGTAAGAAATTCGAGTG